>CANYCX015623337.1:0-19945 GCA_948193385.1 Breynia disticha f. nivosa
AATTTACGTTTCCATAAATATAATAAATTGAAAACTTACATAAGAAATAATATTGAAGAGTTTTATAACCATAATAATTACCTTTTTATTAAAAATTAATAAAAAGATAATAATTACCTTTCTATTAAAAATTAATAAAAATGTAATAATTACTTTTTTATTAAAAATTAATAAAAAATTTAAGAGCAATAATCTTGAAAAGATAAAAAAATGATAAATATAAATTTTATAACCATAATAATTACTTTTTTATTAAAAATTAATATAAATATCTTGAGGTGTGTGAAAGAATTAAAGAAAAAAGTATGAATAAGAGAGATTGTAGAAAATAAAAAACGAGATATGAAAGCAGATGATTTTAAAAAGGAAAGTGAGAGAAATAAGATGGAATAATGGAGAGAATTCTAGAAAATTATAATTTTAAAAAGCAAAATAGATTGGGCAAAAAAATGAGATTGGATTGAGGAGAATATATTAAACTAAAACATATACAGTATAAATGAAAAGAAAGAAGTAAAATTGAAATGAAAAGATAAAACAAAGATTGATGCAATAAAAAAAGTAAAAAACGTAAATCATGTAATTATCCCTTTTAAATATGTAATAATGATGTCGTATTGGTCTTCTATAATAGTAGGTACATCACCATAATTTGAACCCCTTTTCCACGATTCTATGTCCACTAAATTAGTGGATGAATTTGCGATTTTCCCATTAGTTGCCTTGTGCAGAAATGTAGTGTTTTCTACCCCTGACTTTTCATTTTTTCCTCCCATGATCCTCTTTTTTGCCCTATAATCTCCACCTCCCTTGGATGTTTTATTTTCCATGTCGGTATGTTTCTCTTCTCTAGCTTTCAACATGAATACAACATCCTGAAGCCAATTACTGCCAACGGCTAATTGAGTTGTCCTCCTGTTTATTGCTAGAATGTCCAGACTGTGCTGCCTCTCTATCTTCTCGGTCTCAGTCTTAAATTTTTTTATGATAGAATCTCTCACCGTGGCCTATTAACCTGCATATAAAGTATAATGTTGTAAGCTATTAACACTTCAGCATGACTTCCTTGCCAGCTTCTCCTCCCTTATTGATCTTCAATGATTTTTTAAGTGGTTTGTTTATATCATGATCCATTCTTACCCTCACATAGTTATGCCATAAGTTGTTGTAACCCCCTGGGTCTGACTCGACGAACTCTCCTAGTTAATCTCCCATATGATGAACCACACACTTAGACATGAATCTAGACGACATTCTATGAAACTCAACCCAAAGGTTCACTTAATTCAGCACAACATTTTATGGATCCTCCCCTGGGTTTATACATTTGCATAGAAGCAAATGGTTCTCATATGCCTATGGCCCTCCTTCGATCACCTCTTATGTCAGCTCTTTGTGCAAACTGAATTATAAAGAGTTGCGGGACAACCTCATGAATATAGGCTCATTCTTGGTCTCCAGTTATGCGCCATTATTTGACTCATTTCATGTTCTCGAATGTATCTCTCCGAAAGAAATAGCCCCACAGTAGCCCATCGTAAATCGATGCTTTGTGCTATGATTTCTTTCTGGGAAGTGATAATTCCATCGTCTTCATCATCAGCAGTAATACGAACACCAGCCACCTGCTTTGTGACTCCATTCATGTCCTTTTGTTCTTTAGCCATTTTCGACGAGAGTGTGTTGTGGTGATAGATAGGTGGTTATAACTTATAAGTGAAATGAATGGTAGTGGTAGGTAATAGGTCTTAAAAACTATATCATATGGATTTAAGTCAGGTAGAAAGAATCTTCATAGGATCCGAAGCCAATCATATGCGATCAGAATAAACAAAGAATATCTTCTTGTAAGGAATATAGTCTCTCAACAAAGTAATGGTAGGTAATAGGTCCATTTTTATTCAAAATTTTATTGCTAAAAAACTCTCATATAAGTTAGGACAGGATGGAATAATACATTTGGTTGAACTCTCTTGGAGAGCATATCATCCCAACAAAGTACATGAACCACAAGATTAATTAATTGAACTTTTCTTAAATGTTAAATCCCCAAACATCTAGATAATATGCTTGCCTACTTAAATACATAAAATACTAAATATTTTTAAAAATTTTAAATTTTATCTTCTTAATTTTTTTTAATTAAGAACTTTTTTGACATAAAATGCTTTTGCTATATCTTTGACATACAGAAAAAAATTCTCTTAAAAATAAAAAGTTAAGTTTGTTCAATATATCTATTCATACTAATTCATGTGAAATTACAGACAATATTTAAATGATGTTCAATAAGTTTGACATTGTTTATGGCATAAAAAATATTTAGGTTTACAAATAGTGATATATCTTCGTACGAATACTCAACTTATGCATAAATATCATAAACTATATATATGCTGGTGGATTTGATTTAAATAGCTTGAGAAGGCAACGAAACATGTCGGCGATATTCAGCTAAAGCCCAAATTGGGAAATAATTTCTATATCCCGAATAGTGTAACATGCAATTCCTCATGAAAACTCCCATAAGTCCCTGCAATATTACTTTCACATTTACAAATAATTCCACATGCACAGATATTTTCTTCCCAATAATAGAGGTTCATGTACAAATTAATCCAAACATCTCTTTACTCAGTAATCTAATGCCTTAATATTTTAAAAATAATATGTTTTATTATTTAGGAGTTTTGAATCACTTCGAATAGGTTTCTAGATTTTGTTAAATGACTCATTTTTATTCTTCAAGTCATTATTTTGAATAATGTTTAGTTTCTTGCTAAATTTAAGAATCAAAGGTAATATTTAAATGCAATGAAAAAGTAAAACTTAATTTCAACAAATGGTTGAAAATGATTTAAAAACATCACTTAAAGAGGAAAATCAATAATGTATAATTTAGTCAATTGTCATAAGTAGTTAATAGTTGAGTGTCTTATATGCACATAAAAAATCTTAACATATTGTGTGGACATTAAAATTGTAAAATGGCAATGGGATGACTAATAAAAAAGTACTAACTATTGTAAAAATTTCTTATAATTGAAAATAAACTCCTATTTTCACTTATTTTAAAAATGATAATTATTGATACAAACTCCACAAATTAAAATAGCAAACAAGGAAAATTCCACTATGTATACACATTGAATTATGTTTTCGCGCTAATTAATGAGAATATAACCAAAAAATAAATGTATTTTCTTGGTAAAATTTGGAAAAAAGAAAAAAAATCTGCTAAGAATGTTTAAGAAGTGAAAGTGATTTGATCAATCATTAATATTTTCCTCGTGCTTTGTCAAAAGTTAGATATGTAATTACAACTCAAATGTAGAATAATAAATACCTGTTGGGAAAGTCTCCAAGTTCAGTTTGGGAATTAATCAACAATTTTGCAGCTCGATGAATAGGAGTTGGGTCTATCTCAGCCTATTCAACCAATTTTCATCAATTAGAGACAATTATATGTGCAAAGACATTGGTAATTTTTAATTATATAATATTAGTTTTATGCAATTACCTGTCCACTAGTAATCAAACCCATCAATGCCAATGAAGTTTGCACAAGATTTGATTGATTGCCCTCGAGATTCACAAAAACCTATAGTCAAAAGATGAAAGATGTCATAGGTTTGGTAGAGGGTGGCTCTATATATGACATTTAACCTTTCTACGAGTATAAAAATTTATGTTCTTCTTTTACTAATATTTGTAAGTTAACTATTAAAGCCAACTGGATTGGAAATTCTAGTGTCCAATATAGAAATACACCATATCAATTCATTTTCTAAAGCAAAATCCAAAACCTATTAAAGTGAGCAAACAACCACATAGCAGTCTTCTTGTTCTCTAGGTAAATTTTTAGTTCCTCTCTCTATCATGTAGCATGACCTCAAAATGTTTAGATTCCTAAGCTTTTACCATTATTTTATATCTCTTGGACTTTTTTGACGCAATTTTTATTTGGCCTGATTGTTGAAGAATAATTCAGAGGCGACTCAACAGTTGATGTTTTGTAAATTTTTAGTTTCCACAATTTCTGAGTTTCTGTTAGTATTTAATCAGTTAATGGCTATAAAATTTGAAATCAGTTCAAACTTTTTTGTTATTATTCGTTACTTTGTAAGCCTATAATAGGCATTTTAGTTCTTGAATAAACAAGGAAGAAAACATCATCTCTATTGTAAACTCAAAATGTTGTTACTTCTACAATTTGCAAATTATTTCACATTAAAGAACGAAGAAGAAAATAAGCTTTTTATGGCTCATTTTTCCTTACCCATAATTATTGCAATTATTGCTTGTGGACATATAACGGTTATTCTAATCGTATAATAGGCTTAAAATCAATATTTCTTGAGCTAAATGGAATACAAAAGATGTTTGTGCAACTTATCTATGGCAAAGAATTACAAGTTGAAATGGAAAGGCAAGGTAGGACTTGAAACTAGCCATGGTATGCTCAAATATTTCCATAATGTTCAATTTGCACCTAACTTAGGATGTAATCCATTAAGTGTTAGCAGAAAGAATGATACAAAGTAGTTAAAAAATCATCAAACCAAGAGTTTTGAATGTGGAAAGATATCTAGCTACTAGTAGAAAGGATAACTTAAGGCTATGACATTTGAGATATGGGTGTCTCAACATTTAAAACCTAGAATTATTGACAAATAAAAGAATGGTTCTTGGATTTCCTAGAATTGGCTTGATTGAGCGTTAACATTTGAGTTGTTTGAAAGTTGTGTTTACAAAAAAACAAACAAAAATCATTTTCAATTCACTTGAAAATTGACACTCACACCAAATTCTACAAACTGACAAGGTGGAGAGTTTTTGTGTAATGATTTTATCATTTTTTCATGAAAGTAACATTCATAAGGATTGACAAGACCGTACAATTCATAGCAAGATGAACTTGCAAAATAAAAGAATTGAACTCTTGTAGAATTGGCTAGAATTATTATATAAGAAAAAGGACATTTGAATCAATTTTGGGTTAAAGCTATTATTCTTGTCATTTACCTAATAAATGTTTTGCCAACAAGGGTCAAATGCCTTTTCAACCTTGGTATGGAAGAAAACCATCTGTAAGTTCCTTAAGACTTTTTGAGTGTTTTACTTATGCTTTGGTAATTCACATTATTGATAAAAACATATGAGAAGACAAAAAAATGTATCTTTATTGATAATGCAACCAATCCAAATCATATATATTAGTTAATCCTTTATCCTAAAATTATAATTGGGACGAATTGAAAAAAAAATGAAGATAAGTTATAAGAACAAAGGTCAATGATAATTTAGAACTCCACAATCAACTCAAATTATTCAATGGAAACATCACCAATAATAAGTTCATAATCTACATCACACCTCATTTCAGAAGCACCAAACTCACAATATATCTACACCATTAAGTTGAGCATTGTTATAAATAGATGAAGGCTCAGAAGAAACATCACAAAGAAATTTTAGATCATTGGATGATATTTACGCATCTTGTTAATTTGATCTTATTATTTTGAAACATGTATGTTATGAGGAAGGAATGACAATGGGAGAATGAATAAGAGCAATGGTGGAGCAACAATAATATTTTTAATAATAAATCCATGATTTTCATGACAAAAAAATTAGCATATCATGGTAGAAAAAGCAAATAAAAATTCATATCCATTTTATCCAGGATTTGGTTTCAAAGGTGGAGATAATTTTAAAGCATTGCAGTACCCATGAGCAACCAATAGACATCTCAATAAAATCTCTACCAAATATAATTCTAGAAGAAAACAAATAACGTGATATAGTTAATAGAAGATACAAACAACCTTAAAAGGATATTAGGCATTATTATTATCTTGAGATAAAAGAAAGGCCAAAACTAATTTTAAAAATTCATGGATGGTGTTATAATACAACTAATGGTACAAAAAATAATTAACAAAAGATGATATTATTACATAGATTATAAAGACAAAAAAAACAATAAATGATGGTTTGAGTGGTTTATGAACTCTATATTTCAAACCAAAAAAAGGTAATTAAACAAGGAAATAATGACAATTATTGATAAAAACCACATCTGAAAAGTAAATAAATAAGGCAAGAGAAAATTCTATATATTTTAAGTGGAGTTTTTGAAGATTGAGATTCATAAAAAAAAAGTATAGTTTTTTATGTTAAGTTGTACATATTTTAACTACTGATTTTTTTTCCAGAAAAGTACTACAATTCTCGTTAAATTATGAAAAGAATTACCTTTTTTGGGCAAGAGAGGTAACTTTCTCCCCATCCACCATCATCTCTTTGCATTTTCAGCAGAAAACTAACTCCTCTACGAACTGCTAAACTATTCTCATAAGTTTTGCCAACAACGGCTAATGCTGAAAGTGCAAACCATGTTCCATACAAGAAACATATTCCCCAATTTCCATACCTATGAGAATATATTTTTATTAATAAATTTGATTAAGAGTATTACAAAAAGTAATAAATTTATAATTAGATCATACTATTTTACAATTTTTTTTCAAATTTATATTAAGAAAAAAATATATTTTTTGGGACTAATTTTCAAGCTCTTTTACATATGCAAAATATCTTGAATTTTATTTTCCTATTTAAAACTCATTAACTTATAAATTTTAATACAATTACCACAAAATAAAAGTTCATTTGTGAAGAAAATTACGGGGCTTATAAGGTAAGTGTGCAAGTATTTTTTTTTAGTTTGTGTGATATTATATTTTGGGGGCTTAATTAACATGTTTGATAAGGTTAGGAGATTTAAATGTTGAAAGAAAATTTGAAGGGTTCGAGTAAACTTTCCATGAACCGTTAGCTGTCTGTATTTTTTCAATAAAATATATTGCTTTTGCAAGAAAATCTTCGATTTCCTTGTTCCGATGCCCTGGAAATAGTTTCTTAAATAAAACCAAAGCCTGGAGACATGAACATGTGCACTCAATGTACCTAAATTAATTTATCATTTCATTAGTATTTCAATTTAAGATTCAATATTTTTTCAAACTTTTTTGATTTAGCAATGTTTTAGGTGTCTTACTCGTGCTCAACGACAAGGTCTTCTAAAAACTCCACAGGATTGAGCCACTGACATGTTATAAAGAAAATAAAAAGAATAAATTGAAAAAAAATAATTTAATCATAAAATCAATTATTCTATTTGCAGTTACCTCTAATCATAATCTTGTTGATACTGGTTCCCAACCTGATACTCCACCATTTTTGCTCTACAATAATTCTTAAGATTATACAAGCAACTGCAAGAAAATGCCATGGATTTTAAAAAGAATTATCACTATGAATCTTATTAATTCTTACCTGAAGAGAAAGAATTATGTTGACAGCATCATATAGTTTCTTAGGTTCAATTTTCTCACCCACAAGTTCAGGAGGCATCGTCATGAAAAACATGCAACACTATGAAAAATTTAGCTTGCATTCAATTAGTTTTTCTTTTATGAAATATTATTATAACTTTTAATTTAAGAAATAAATAGAGAAATTTTACCTTCATACTTTCTGCGGTGCAATCAGAAACTTGCCATCCATGATCTTTGTCAGAAAAAGTCTATGCTCCTTTTCTTATGTGACGAAACATTCTCTTGAAGTCTCCAGGAGGATTCTCAGTTACCTTAAGATAATTAAATTGAATATGGATATGTAATCAATATTTTAATAATTTATTTAAGAGAGAATCTATTAGACAGAGTAAGTAACCTGGGAATTCTTCAAGAAATTGTGACCTTCCTTAAGAGTCAATCCTATTTCATTATTGAATTCGCTAGCAAGCAAAGCTTGAAGTGCAAGACTAGTATCCCATACTTGACTGCCAAAGCTCTGCAAATAAATATCAAGTACCTCTTTTTCAAATTCTACATGTAACATTGTACTTCTAAAACCATTATTTTTTTTTTCTATTGTCAAACATTGGTTTATTTAATTCATCTAATGAAATGTACACGAACCTGCATTTTTATTCCATCTTCTCCGACCCATATATAATCAGAAACTCGAGCAAGATGTTTCTTGAAAGCATCTCCATTTGGATCCTCTACCCAACATGCAAGCATACACAACGGTTGTTGCAATATTCACATATTTAAGCTAGGATGATATAAATGATCATCATCAACTAAAATATCAGTGATGAAATATGTTAATAACCATATTACTAAATCATGTATTTGGCAGAAATCCTGATTCAACAAAGATTTTGCTAAATTTTATGTTAAACATGTAGAACGTTGTACTTTTTAATATTACGAGCAAATTTCAGAAAATTGTTGTAGCTATGATTTTATTACCTTTTCGACGCATCCAATTGTAATGTAGTGACTACACTCATCTTCATAATGAATATGATCAATTGTTATTCTCAGAGCTTTTTCTCTTATCTTATTAAATGGCCAACAAGTAAGGAGTGGCTCGGTAATCATATAAAGAGAATCCCACATTAATTTTTGCATCCAAGGATGTTGGTAGTGAGCATCCTCCTACAGCAATAGCACTTAATTTTATTTTCATTTTCGGATAAAAATTTTGTTGCCCCTCATAAGTATTTGTAATGTGCTGCAGAAAATTTAGTAACCTTTTCACATAAGTGTCGTATGCTACTCCATTTTATCTTCTCATAAGGTTCATTGTAAATTTCTTCTCTAATTTGTGAAATGAGAGGTGTGATCGGACCAACAAATCTCTTCCCATAAAAGTATGACATCGGTAGATAAGTTAGACGACAATAACAAAACATATTTCCTGCTTTATTCAAACAACAGAATGATCAAAATAGAATAATTTGAATCACCAATTTCTAAAATAAAAATTGAAAGGTTAATATAATTAGGGAAATTTAGACCTGGATGTATTGGAAGCATTGATGGGAAGACCCAAAACTCAGGCGGCATTGGATTGCAACCATCCCATTCATATACACCAAGAATCTGGAACATAGACAAATGATAATGAATACGCAGTTTATATTATTTAATTTAAATATATTTAAGGAATGTTTGACTTAAGATTGCAGTGTTAACATTCATCTTTGATTCAATTTGTGGTACTTTTGTATACTTATAATATGACAATAATTCTTTTATAAAGGAAAGCTCAAAGGAAACCAAGGAAAATGTGACATACAGCTAGCCATGTTTTTCCCCAGGAACTTATTGTAGAGGCACCACCATGGTCAAGAATCCATTTTCTTGCTCTTTTGCAGGCATCGTCTCTACCACCATCAGGTCCTTCTCCAAGTAAGCGCATACAAATATAGTTGAGAACTGTACAAAACATTGTGCTAGGACCTTCTATGTGTAGTCCCCATCCACCATCTTCATTCTATGGCATATCATAATCAATCGTTATTGAATTTAACATAATGAATGAATTAAAAAATCCAATATTAATTTAAAACATAAAAAAGTGCCTGATGACAGTATGAGTAACACAATATCTCTTTGAAATGCTCTTGAGTGAATAAAATATTAAGGTGTCTCGTGATATAGAGACTGAATACCTACATTAGTATGAAAATAAGAAAAATTAGTAAGCATTGTGTAGTGAAATGATAAATTTGTTTAACAAGGTATGTAACGCAATTACCAAAGGAGGAAAGTAAAAATTTACGCCTCCATTCTCTCCACACCAATGGCCATCACTTGCTTGTAAAGCTAAAAGGAGAAGCACACTTCTTTTTAGAGTAGATGATACAATTTCTATTGTAATGTAATCTCCTTCTTTAATCTTCACTTGGGGAATTGTTTGTTTGAATTTCTTCTCTCGCAAAAACTGCATGCATTCAATTTTGACATGAAAATTGTTAGTAATAGTGAAGAGTTCAGATATCAAAGAGAAAAATATAAAGAGAAAAAATAAATTAGAGCATCAACACATTTTTTTTATTTTTAGTCAACTTACACTTAATGGCATCCAAAAAGTATTTCTAAGAGAAAAAATTTATAATATTTTTTTTGAGTTGATATTGTCCTTTTAAAGTTTAAAATAATATACCAAATTATATGCTGGCTTTACAAAATTAAACTAGGATTGATAATAATCTTAGTAAATGCTAATTAATTTAGTCAATTTAGAATTATAATTGATTGTTCTCTTGTTGTAGTAAATTAATTGATTTAGACTTGACTTGTAGTTTTTGTGGTTAATGTGTTGAGGTCAAAAGTTCTTTCTGATTTGTCTAACTTTTTTTAATTTTTGGAATATTAATAGATAATATAGAAGGAAAAATTAACCAAAATTTCCATAAAAACACATTGTCAGTGATTTATTTTTTTTTCTTTCAATTCAATTATATAATGTTACAACCCCAAATGCTTTTATGTTCATGAGTTTATTAGATCTTATGGAAGTGCTGAAGTACTTTTCATATTTAATTGTCATTCATCTATTTTTCGAATCCATAATTTTATAATAGCTAGTAATATAAATGTATGGAGGTATGAATAACATCAAATTAGCTATTGTTATGTTAAAATTTGATTTTATATATTAGCAAATGAACCTACACTTTAGAATTTGTTTCTAATTTTCATATCATTGTACGAAAGGATGTGGGAGTCGTTGCTTTTTTAGGTTAATAAAAGGTATATCAAATGCCTCGAGCAAGTGTCATGGTACCACGAGCTACGACATTGAAGTAACAAGTGTCATACTCCTAGAGAAAGTTCGAACGACCTTCAACAAAAGGGTACTTGTATCCAAAACCAACAAAGGTGAGTAGCAAATACAGAATGACAAAGGGCGAGGGGAGCAGCCACCCTCTTTGTTGTGAGTTGTGAAGGAGCACTGCTCCTTCTTAACCCCAAAGCAAAGGGGAACAATGGTAAGAGAAAATGAAGAGGCAGGTTAAAATAAGAATATTTTATGAGCTAATTTTGGCTCATTTTGTCACTCACCATGCTTAGTTGAAACGAATAAATCGAGTGAGCCAGTTGTGTGATTTCACTTGGACTTTTTTTCCATTTCTATTCTATTATTTATTCATTTAGACTTCACTCTCTTCATTTTTTATGTATTCTCGCTTCACACTCACATTTTAGTACTGCTTCAATTGACCCAGTTGTCAATTTTCCTTTTTTGTGTATTATTTGTCAGTTCAATTATAATTTCAACTAAAATTTCAAGAATATTCTTTTCTTCTATTTTTTCTTGGGATTGTCAGTTCACTTTCCAACGTTGCATGGTTAGTATATTTTTAAACTATGTAGAGAACATCATTGAGGTATTTATGGATGACTTTACAATTTATTGTGATTCATTTACGTCTTTTTTTGAAATATCTAGCTAAAGTGCTTAAGAGATGTGTATAAACCAATCTTGTGTTTAATTATGAGAAATGTCATTTTATTGTTAATAAGGGACTTATTTTAGGATATATCATTTCAAGTAAAGGAATAGAGGTTGATAAGATAAGAATTGACATTATACAATCTTTACCTTACTCTATATGCATGCAAGATGTGCGATCTTTTCTTGGCCATGTAGCTTTTTATAGAAGATTTATAAAGGATTTCTCTAAGATTGCACTCCTTATAAGTAATCTTTTACAACAAGATGTGGAAATCAATTTGGATGAGAAATGTTAGAAAGCTTTGGACACCTTAAAATAAAAATTGACCTCGATGCCTATCATAAAACCGTTGGATTGGAGTTTGTCATTTGAACTTATGTTTGATGGTAGTAACCATGACAATGGAGCGGTTCCTGGCCAAAGAGTGAGACAAGATCCTTATGTCATACATTATGATTCAAAGACACTTTACAGAGGCTAAATAAATTACTCAACCATCGAAAAGGAACTATTGGATGTTATTTTTGCTTTAGAAAAAATTCGGTGTCATTTATTGGGTACTGGAGTTATTGTCAATTTTGATCTTGAAGCTTTGAAGCACCTAATGAACAAGAAAGATGGAAAACAACAACATTGAGGGATATTGTTACTCCAGGAATTTGATATGGAGATTCAAGATAAAGAAGGGAGTGAAAATTTTGTTGCTAATCACTTAAAGAGATTGTCGCATAGTCCTAACAATCATTCTAACTTCTTAGCTAAGTTTCCTGACAAACATTTGCACATAGTGAATCGTATCATGAGCATGCATAGTAGCACATCATAGGCATGTCATCATACAACACCCAGAACTGACAATTTAATTGATCCAATACTGATGCACAGTGATCCTTGGCACACAGATGTGGGAAACTTTCTAATTAATAATGGATTTCTTGAACATTATATAGTTAATCAACATAGGAAATTGAGAAGTAATACAAAGTATTATGCATAGGATGACGTTTATTAGTGCAAATTTTGCTCTGAATAAATAATTAGGAGATTTGTGCATTAGGATGAAATTAAATCTATTCTGTATTTTTGCCATTCAATTGTGTGTGGTGGCCATTTTCGACCACAGAGAACTACTAGAAAAGTGTTAGAATGTTGAGTTTTTTACCTCATATTTTTGGATATTCTTATTTTTTTTGCAAATCCAATGAACAGTGTCAGAAAATAGGAAATATAAATAGGAAAATGAAATGCCTTAAACTCTCATTTTTATTTGTGAAGTTTATGATGTTTGAGGGTATAAATTTTATAGTCCTTTCCCATCTTTTTTGGATATCAATATATCATTATGGTAGTCGATTATACTTCTATATGGATTGAGGCAAAAGTTTTTCGTACAAACAATTCTAAAGCTGTTGTAGATTTTGTCAAGTCTAACAATTTTGTTAGTTTTAGCACACCTAAAGCAATTATTAGCGATCGTGGTACTCATGGAATCGTTATTCAAGAAATATAGTGTACACCATAATACTTTTACAAATTATCACCCACAAACAAATAGACAAGTGAAATTGTCCAATAGAGAGGTGAAATAGATTTTGGAGAAAACTGTAAATCCAAATTTGAAGGATTGGAGTGTTCATCAAGACGATGCTTTTTTGTCTTACTGGGCAGCATATAAAACCCATCAATGTGTATAAAATGTTTTCATATCCCTATTAAAATATAACATAAAGCTTATTGGGCCCAGAAGCAATGTAAGTTGAGTATGGACGAAGTTGGAAAACTAAGAAAACTTCATTTGCAAGAGTTGGAGGAGCTTCGAACTTATGCATATTATAATACATCTATTTATAAGGACAAAGTTAAAGCTTTTCATGATAAAAACAAATCAAATAGAAGTCTCTTTGTTAGACAAAATGTTCTTCTATACAACTTTACCTTGAAATTATTTTTCTAAAAGCTCAAATCCAAATAAATGGGTCCCTATATTGTAACTAACATGTTTGCTCATGGTACAATAAAAATAAAGCTTTGTCAAGTGAAAAGGCATTAAAAAGTTAACGAGCAACGACCTAAGCTATGTTTTAAGGGATTAAAATCAACCACAACCAATGCACTCTACCTCAAGCAACCATACTACTCATCCTAAATATGCAGCCACGTCGAGCTGACGATGATAAAAATAATAATGCCCGAGAGGAAATGAGAGAATTTTCTTTGCATTTTTTATTTATTATTTTTCTTATTTTCCTTTTATTTTATTCTGTTTTTACATTTGGACCTGGTTCATTTTATCTCCGAAAAAACTTACCATTGGTGTTATGTGTGTGTACAACGAAGTTAATGAAACGAAGATTGGAAGAAAATAAATTTTAGATATATATATATATATATATATATATATATATATATATATATATATATATATTGACATCATGGGCATGATATGAGGGGGTGGAAGAAAATCAACTAATCAAAAATACTAAAGGAGATAGGAAGTGTTCCCGTTTCACTAAAAAAATAGGAAAATGTTGCCATGTCTGCCAAACTTTCTCCCCATTTTATTTTTCTCCTTCGTTTTGTTTTACTCGAGGAGAAGTAAAAGCTAAGTACGGAATTGTTTGATACATTTTATTTTGCACATGTTTTGTTGTACAATTCATTGTGGTTTGTGTGCATTTTAGGTTACTTTTGAGGTTTTAAGCATCATTTTAAGTTTTGTATGTCTAAGAATTTATGAGCTTGTTTTATACACAACTAATATTAGTTTGTTGTGAGGAAAGAAGAAATGTTGAACAAGGGTGGCAGAGTTGCTTGTGGAATAATCTACAAGCATAATGATTCGATGTCATGGGCATGCTATCACACAGACACGAGGGAATAAGTTGTTTCTCATTAAAAGCAAGAATTTGGCTGAATTTTAACTAGACCCACACGCCTAAAATAGATTGAATACGTGGAATAGGACAGAATAGAGCTTCTTGGATAAGAGGTTCCATTCTTGATTTTTAGCAACTTTTAAGGATTTTTTTCCTACATCAATTGATACTTTCTTTTTTTTATTATGTTTATTATGTTTTGTTTGAAATTTAGCATGTCAAATTAAACTTATGCTCTAATTGAGATATTTTGAGATTTAAGTCATTATTTGTGAGATTTTTATTCTTTATTTGATTTATTGAACTTGAGTATCTATTCAATTTCTGATTTATTAGCTTTGTTATTATAATATTGATTGAATTGACATGACCAGCTAATTTGGTTGTTATGATAATAAGTTGCTAGTTGAGAATTGTGGGTTTCAATGAGTGTTGTCCCATTGTTAATGAATTAAAATAATTTGACTTTCAATGAATCAATGTGTATATAATTTGTTAGTTAGGAATTGAGTTTCTATAGCTTTTAATGCAATCTAAAAATAAATTATATCGAGGTGTCTCGAGAGTTTTTCTTAGGCTAGGTACATATTCCGATCGAGGTATCCTGGGAATAATGAATAATTAAGTAGAAAATATATACTTGAGCATTTATTTGTGTCTATAACTTTTCCTATTCAAATGCTATAAATTTATCTTTACTGTTTGAATTTACCAAAGAATATCTTGACTAAACCTTTTTATTAATGAATTCTATTTAATTACCTCTTTTGATTTTAATCTTGTTTTATTTAGTTTTAGTAATTTTATTTTGTTTACAAAAAAATCTTATATAAAAATACTCTTTTGTAATTTTTGTTTACTTATTTCAATTTTAAAATGGTCAATTACTGGTCTTTGTGATTTTGACCACACTTCTGTTATGCTCAGTATGTTTTCAAGATGGACAATTTATATTTTCTAGTCTCGACAACTATCAATATTTTGCATTAAGCAAAACCCAGACGACTCCTTTTCCTCTTATAAAGCTCGTCTAGTTGCCGAAGGGTATCAAGGGTGCCCCGACATAGATTATACAGAGACGTACCTTGCCTATTTTATTATTACCACTTTTGCATGGATGGGATGTACAGGAACTTGATGTGTTAAATGCCTTTTTATATGAGACACTTGTGGAACTAGTTTATATGACTTAACCTCCAGGTTTTGTTGATCCTACTCAACTTAATCTCGTATGTTTACTTCAAAAGTCCTTAGAGCATCTCTAATAGGCTCTTTAAAAGGATTTTATTAGTTATTTATGCAGAATTTAACTAAATTTTTGACTACAATGCACTCTTTATTTGCCTTTTTATTTTAAAGAGAATGAATAGAAAATTTCTTCATTCTCCAAAGTTAAAGAGTCATCTTTGGCTCTTTATCTTCTCTTTTGTATATAACATTTTCTATCTTCAAATCCATTCATCTCTCAAATAGAGTTTTATTAAAATTTGTCAACAACAAAACGAGGTTTTTTCTCAATTAACGTGTAGATAATTTTGTTTATTCTTAAAAGATGGAGTTTTATTTTTATTTTTTATTTTCAAGCATCACTTTTGTAAAAAATATTATAGGTTTTTCTTATTTTTAAATTCTAAAGATTTTTTCATCATTTTTTTTGCTAAAAATTTTTATGTGGGTATAGATAATGTATTGATAATTTGATACCGCTAGTTCTACATATTTTAGCTTTCAATTCTTTTTTTAAAGCCACAATCTTACAAAATAAAAAATTAAAGACCTTAAAATAGAGAGTCACACTAAAGTTCTTATTTAATTTTACTCATTATAATTTTATAAACTCTCCATTAATTTAAAAATATTCTTTAAATTTAGTCATGCATATTGGAGATGCTTTTATATGGCCTCAAATAAACACCAAGGGAATGTTCGAATGCCCTCTTGGAGTTCCACTTTACTCCATCTCATACGGATCATCCCTTATTCATCTACGACACAGGTCGTCATGAATTTTTCATGGTATATGTTGATGAAATCATTCTCACTGGTTCCAATAGCTCATTTATCAGGTATGTTATAGCATTTTTACAATCAAAATATGCTATCAAAACATTAGGTTCTCTCAACTATTTTCTCGGCATTGAAGCACATCGACCATCCGAAGGTATGCTCCTCACTCATTCAAAATACATCCGTGATTTACTTGCTGAAGTCAAGATGAGCAATGTCAAACCTATTCACGCTCCTTCTGATCACAGCCACATGTCAGCACAACCATCTGATCCCAAACCACCTAACTCCTCCACTTATTGTCAATTAGTTGGGAGTCTCCAATATTTGGGCATTACACAACCAGACATTGCCTTTATCGTAAGTCGTGTCTAACAATTCATGCATGATCTGCAACCTTTTCATCGAAAAATGCTCAAACACATTCTTGGTTGCCACTCCACTTTATGGTTTTCTCTTTTTTATCTATTGTCATAATTGTTATAAATTTAATTTCCCCTTATCTCTCTACTCTTATATTCTGTATAGACCAACACTATATCTATGTAAAATGTTTAGTTCACTTATTCTTCTTAAAATTAATAAGCACATCCTTCCCTAATATATTCAGTGGACTACGATCTGAATAACAGTTAGTTGTCAAATTATATGTAGATAGAAAAATCAGTTAATTTCATAGGAGAATTGATTTTATAATTTGTCTTTGTAAATAATATACACACTCTTCCCTTTCCTAAGCACAACCAATCTTTTTGTGCGACTTGAATGCGTAAATTTAATTTTAATTTTCTCATTACTATATATAAGTAGACTATGTTTTATCTTCAACAATTTTCGTAGATGAATAAAAGTTAAAAATTAAATTTGAAGTAACTTTATTTTGCTTTATGTTTGATTTACAGATTTTAAATTTCCAATTATATTTATTTTTCTCATATAAGCACCTAATTTTAACTTGAAACTTTGAACAGTGATGAAGTCTTTTGTGATTTGGATTTTCTTGTATTCAGATATTTAAAGAAGTGATGTTACGCTTGTAATGAAAAAGAAAACAAAAAAGTGATATTGATATGCAAAAGTAGTATTATCGGAAGAATATAAAAATAAAAGGTAGGGAAGGATAAAGCATTTTGTATAGTATACCTGGAAAATCCAAAGGAGGTCTGAGCCAGGTTTCTGCTTATATCTATTTTTCCAGAAATTTTGACGAGCCTTTTCAACCTCACTTCGCTCTTCAGCTGTTCCTGCTTCGGGATCAAACTCCCATATTTGCCTTCCCAAGAAGTTGTTTGAGCTTTTTAGGCATGGATCGTTTCCACCTTCAGCAATCTTAATCCTCCACATATTTGCTCTTTCCCTATCACGTTCCATCCTATGTACTTTTGCAGCAGTTATGAATGGTCTCATTTATATAGAAAAGAAATAGTGATGACTCACCGGCTTAAAGAGTCCTAAGTATCGATTTAGGACTGAGCACTAACTACTTACTCAACTGTTATTATATTTAGCTTACAAAATATAATAAAATTAATTAAGCATTTCAATTACTAATTACCATAATCTTATATAGTAAAACCAAAAGAGATCTTTAGAAATTGAAACTTGGCACTTTAAATAATTTACACATGCGCATAAAAAATATATAGAATAAATACAAATATATGAAAAAAATAGTTTTATAATTTAAAAACTCTACATAATAAATACTAATTTATTTAAACTGTAATCGATAATAATAACTACAATTCTCTTTCTCAACTAAAATTAAGGGACCGTTTGATAATACCAATGACGTGCTTAATTTAGAATATTAAACACTTAATTACTTTAAGTGCGTTTGATAACACAAAAAGATAACTAATTATGTGAAAAAGCACTTAATTTTATAAATTAAAATATTTAATTTAATATATTAAGTAATTAACTATTCCACATTTTTCATTAACAATTATATGTTAGTTACTAAAATTTTTCATAATAAAATTTATTCAAATATTAATAGATAAATTTCATATATTTTTTTGTAATATCTTTTTTTTCATTTGCTTATTAATAATTATTAAGTTATTGACTCTAAAAAAATCAAATTATTAATTTTATTATTATCATCATTAATCCAAATCTTATTTCAAAATATTATTTATAATTTTATTATTATTGAAAACCTAAAATAACAAAATTTAATACACATTGGTACTCAGTTATTTTATTTTTAAGTTGTGCATTAATGAAATAAATATTTCTAATACTTCTACCTACTTTTCTCATTTTTTTAGTTATTTTATATTTTTAATATTTTGTAAAAGTTTTAAATAATGATTCATTTACTTTTCAATTATATATATGTCAAACAAATTAAATTTAGCATTTAATTTCTAATTATAAACAAAGAAGCTTTATTAACATATTAAGTATTCAACACTTAAAATTTAGTACTTAACTTTTAGTTTTATCAAACAGACCCTAAGAAAATGAAATAAAAATTACTCCTTTCTTAACTAATCAATTAACTATTTAAATTATTAGATATTTATTTATTTATTTAATGGCTTTATTATTATTATTATTATTATATAAAATATTAATAGTTTAATATTTTATAAATAATAAATAAATAAATTTAATATTTATTTTTTATTATATTAAAATTATCAATAATATAAAAATAATTTATAAAAAAATAAAATAATTTAAATGAATATAAATGTAATATGCAGCGAAATGCTGCATTGCGTACGTTCTAACTGCTAGTAGAAAACTAAAGTTGAAAGACTAAACTATTTGTTAAAGGTAGCACTTAAATCTTGAATTTCCAAGATTGTTTAACTATCAATTGGTATTTGTATTACTGATGTTATTGTGACTGGACCGTGACAATTTTTGAATTATATTAACTCATCTCTCGAGGTAATTAATATTTGGTATTAATCAATTCAACTTGAAATATCTTTGTAAGCTAAACTCATTAATATTGCATTAATACTCTGCGAATTATACTATTAAGTTTGACCTTAATTTAGGTAATTTTTGTCGATATATCTCTAGATTTGCATGCAACTACTTCTAATTATAACTAATCTATCGTATATTTGATCTCTCAATTAGCCATATACGAATCAACGGTCAATCACAAGTGCGCATTCAAGCAATCAACAATGGCAAAGAATAAATCATAATTGAATCTCAATCAAACAACAAATCATCAATAATAACAAATTCCAATCCTAGATTCAACAAATCAAAATAATTGAATTTTTCCCACGTGAATTTAGCGTCCACGTGGACGCCAAATTCACCCGCTAAATTTTACCGAGGTACAGTGTATTTTGCCGCCCGATTGGCGTCCACGTGGACGCTAAATTTAGCGTCCACGTGGACTCTAAAAATTTGGCGTCCACGTGGACGCTAATTTAGTGTCCACGTGGACACGAAATTCACCCGCTAAAATTTCCCGCGGCACTGTTTACTTACCCGCCAAATTGGCTAAATTTCGCGTCCACGTGGACTCTAAAAATTTGGCGTCCACGTGGACGCTAATTTGGAGTCCACGTGGACGCCAAATTGACCCGCTAAAAATTCCCGCGCTACTGTTCACCTCCCCGCCAAATTGGCGTCCACGTGGACGCTAAATTTCGCGTCCACGTGGACTCTAAAAATTTAGCGTCCACGTGGACTCTAAATGCTTAAATTTAGCGTCCAAATTGAGTTGGACGCTAATTTTTGGACACTAAAC
>CANYCX015623341.1:0-15367 GCA_948193385.1 Breynia disticha f. nivosa
TATATATATATATATATATATTAAATGATAAAAAATATTTATAATTCACTTTGTTGGGGTAAGTGAGTAGGAAAAGTTGAACCTCCCAGAAAGTAGGGTGAAAAATGAACCGGCTGCTCATGAACTACTCAAGTTCAAACTCCATAAAAGCTCGTTTGAGCTCGGTTCATTTACAAAAGCTTGTTCGTGAACAAAATGATAGGCTCGGATAGTTAAATGAGTCGGGTTTGAACAAAGTAGTAATCGGCTTGATAGCTCACCAATATACTCGTTTAACATTTGCAAATAAACTCGATTACATATTTAATTTTTTATATTAATATGTATCTTTCATATTTTATTTGTATTTAAAATATGTATATTATTTATTTTAAAATAAATCATTATCAAAATAAAATTATATTTTAATAAAATATATAATAACTTATAATAAATTTTATTATATTAATTCAAAATAATACTTTTATTATATAAAAAATAAAAAATATTAATAGCATTTAATAAATGTGTTAAGTTTTAATTTCACATCGAATAAAATTATGTTTTAATTTTTGTTTAAAAAAACTCGAAAAGCTCATGAACATGCCCGTTTGTTCTCGAACTTTAAACAAGAATGTTCGTGAACAAAATTTTGAATTCAATACAAAACTCGGCTCGAGTTCGAACTTGTGAAATTTTAAACGGGTCGAGCTCAAATACTCTAAAACTCGACTTGACTCGGCGCGTTTGCAGTCCTGACGGAAAGTGATATAGATGTGTTGCTTGGTTACATATTGTGACCACATCTTCCCAAAAAAACTGAAATTCTCTACTCCCTTTATTCATGGGAAGTCACTTACCTTGCAAAACTCAAGTAAGTTGCACATTTTTTAGAAATTTGAGTCACGTTTACAATGTTATCTTTGAATTTTTCTCTTAAAATATTTGACTGGTCATTGATCAGGATAATTATATATATATTAATTTCAATTTTAAAAAACTAATAAATATTACCTACTTCATAAGAAATATAATTTGAACAAAATAACTTTATTATATTTCTAAGAAGTTAATTATCAGAAAATTCAACTTTTAAAAAATGAACTTAGAAGTTTGAAGTTAGTTCTCAATAAATTCAGCTTCATAAAAACTGAACTTCTTAAAAGTTTAATGTTGTGAAGCAAGTGAGACCATAAATCTAATTATTTAATTTTTATTGTGAAAAATAAATATATAAGATATAAAAATTGAAAAAATGTAGGCAAAAAAATATATTATTTAGAATTTAGAAGAAGAGATTTAGAATTTGATTTTTGAATTAAAAAAGGTATTAACGTAATGTAATTTTAGAAGTACTGTTATATGAAGGAATGCAATTTGGTAAAATATTAAAGTGACCTTATGTTTATTTCTTTTTAGTGTTTATAAATAAATAAAAATGATTTTTATAAGGCTCACTATGTCTAGAGTTAGAAATAATGAACCAAAACCGGCGGTTCGAACCGGAACCAGTCCGGCCGGATCAGCCAGTTTCACGAACCGGCTCGGCCCAGCCCGGCCTGGAATCGTACAAACCCGGTTCTTGGGTGGCCGGTTACAGTTCAGCATTTTACCGAACCATGAACCGGAGGTTAAACTGCCGGTTCAACCCGGCGGTTCCAACGGTTTGAACCGTCGGGCCTAAGGTACTGTTGAAACCGGCGGTTCCAACGTTCAGCAGGTTTTTTTATTTTTTTTCCTCTTTCTAATTCTATAAATACTTCAATTCCCACACAAAATCCACCTTACTCTTGTTTCCATTCTATCTCATTCTCTTAATATTTTACAAATTCTCACAATTCACAAATCCACTCAAATTGTTTCGTCATTTCAATTTTGTTCGTATAATTTTTTTCGAAAAATGTCAAACAAACAAAATATTTTCGAAGGAAGTGATTCCAAGCAAAATTTTTCTCCCACCCAAGGAATCCAAAATGAGGAGCAGAAGAAAGAAATATTATTGGAATTCTTTCTTCCGATATTATTAGGGTTCATTTTACAAAAGAACGTAAAGGAGGCAAAGATTTTAACTTATTTTGTGTTACTTGTAGTTATTGAGGGAAGGAATATGCGTTCAAGCATGGAGAAGGATACGGGACTTTCATGAAGCACTTAAAGAACAACCACCCCGATAAAGTCGGAATGAATGCGGGACAAACCCAAATAAGCGGGTTTGCGGGTTCTTCCTCTCAACCCTCTTTATTTCGTTACGACAATGATTTTTCATTGAGTGGTTTTGATGAATTTATTAGTGTGGATCTCTTGTCATTTAATTTTTCGCAAAAAATAGGATTTAAAAATGGATGTCCAAATGTGCTCAACCCGCTTTTAAACTATTTTCACAATATCAAGTAAAAAATAGTGTGTTAAAATTATATAAACAACAAAAGAAAGAATTAATTGATTATTTTCAAAATAATGATATACATGTTTCTATTTGTAGTGATATTTGGAGCGATAATTATGGTAATCACTCTTATATGGGTTTAACTTGTCATTACATAGATGAAAATTTTATTATGCAAAAACGAGTGTTAGCTTTTACAAGCTTTGACGATTCCTACACTGCATCCATTTTAGAAAAATATAGATTACTTAATAGGGTATTTTCTGTAACATCCAAAAAAAAATTCGTATGAAAAATTAAGCAAAAGCAATGTTTAAACCTTAAGTTATGAAGGTTAATCAAAGGTTGATCAAAGGTTGATAGAATGTTGATGGGAAACCATTAAGGAAATGCTGAAAAATGGCTAGGAACGACCTTTAGAACTGCCAAGGAAATTGTTCTACAAGTCGTTCCCATACTATTTAGCTGCCAGAAGAAAGGAACCAGCATAAGTACACGCAGAGGTCGTTTTAGAGGTCGTTTGGTCTGACAGAAATGTGTATTTAAATGACTTAAAACACTCTGACCGATTCAAAAACATTTCTCACTCCTCCTAAACACTCTCCCAAGTTTAACCATCATCCTAAGGCTTCCTAACTATAAAATTGTCCTACAAACACTTAAATTACAACGGAATCGATACTAAAACACTAAGGTAAGTATTTATGAAAGGTTATTAAGGTTGATGTTTTGACCTTTGATGATTTGGTTGGAATTAAACTGAAAATTGCTGCTGGAATTTCTATATGGAAGTGAAAGAACCTTGAATTTATGTCATGTATATGATAAGATGGCTTTGAGGAAGAAGGGTTGATGAAAAGAGTTGTGACAAAGAGTTGCTTTAGGGATTAAAAAAAGTTAATGCAGCAATTGTGTGGGAATGATTGAGTTATAGTTAGAATGATGGATTGATGATGCTAAGTTTAGAATTAATGTGAAAGAGTTAATTAATGATATGTATATACTTAAATTCGTACAGGAGGATCCATACGATGATCGACCGGAGGTTGATTCCATGTTGACATTGTCGATTTTGCTTTATAAGGTAAGTGTTCTAAGCTTCTATATGTCAAAAATCAATAGCATAAAAGGTGGAAGGATTGTTGAGGATTATGTTAGAATGTGATGATATTTGAGTGAGTTATGACATGACAGAATTTAGTGAATCATGTTGTGAAGAAGATAAAACGGTTGATTTATAGTTGATTTCATATATTTAGTAAGTTTGACTATGATTTGATTAAGATAGAATGTGAATTTCAATGTTGATGAATATGAGAAAGCTTGAATTGGTTTTCTTAGTTTGTTGATTTCAAATTGATATGAATAATGAGGTTATGTTTTGTTAATTAAAGAAATGTTGACTTGAGATTGATGAATATATCTGTTTGGTATGTTTTGATATGCTTTCTTTGTTCTATTGTTGTGTGCTCAGAATAATATACTGGAAAGCATAATACATACGATCCTATGTGGTAATTTTTTTGTGCTCTGTGTGAGTTGCACTATGTTGTGTGCTGATACGAATGTCATTCCTGTGCTATGTTCTATTACAAATGTCATTCATACATTTACATAAGTTTCTGTGTGACACGAGCCTATGCGACAACAATATTCCTATGTGGACTTTCCTGTGTGGATAAAGGACGTGTTGTGTGTTGTCCTGGACTGAGCTGTTTACGGTCCGAGACCTCTCCTGTGTGGTACATAGGTATTCTAGTCTATCCTCTTCTGTATGGAATAGAGGACAAATACCCGAGTCATCCTGTGTGGATTTGCATTAGCATTTCATTTCATACATTTACATTCATATATGTATAATGTTATGATTCTGATCCTATGTGGATGTTATATTCGTATAAGTATGATCTATTTGATCGAACCTGTGTGGTTAATTTACATATGAATGCTTAACTCTGATGTTGTGTGCTGAGTGAGATTTATATAACTTAGCTGGTTTGAGATTCTATGTGGATTGAATGAGTATGTTTGTACTGGCATAATCGGATGTCATATGGAGAAAATAGATAGGCACGTCCTCGTGCGGATTTATATTTTTTCCCCTGCACATCATTAAGAGTTGATTGTATTATGATTAAAGCTAAGATTACTTACTGAGTATGTTTCATACTTACTGAGTATGTTTCATTCTCACCCCCATTTGTTGCTTAAATGATGTGTAGATCGTAGGTAGCTACTACTTTTGGTCAGAGACAGCAGTGATCAGAGTTCAACCTGTGACTTACGTCAGAGGTCTACCTCCAGAGATGTTTTCACATTTTGTATTTTGTACTTGTATATTTGTATATACACTCGTTGTTAAGTTTGAATGTTTTTTTCAAACTTTTTGCTTCCGCCTGTGAATGATTTTGAAAACTAAACAGTTTGGCCCAGTTATTTTATAAACAGTGTGTATATATTTTCTCTCCTCGTTTTAAAGATTTGATTTTATTATCATTTCTCCTATTATATTGTTTTATCAGGGAAAAAGGTTTTAAATTTAAGTTCCACATTTCAAGCCAAGTTCTCATTTACATTTTTGCACTTTTATTGTTGCTTTGATCAATTTTTGACTTCATTTGTATGTTCTTACAGGTTTTTGGATTGAGTTTTGCTTAGGGAATGCTTTAGATATTGTTTACGTTTTATGTTGCTTCCTTTATTATTTATGGACATTTACTTCTGTTACGAATTTGCTTTATGTTTTGATGTTATTTTGATTGGGTTTTTATGTTTTGATGTATTATTTGATGTTTTGATGCTTTAGTTGTTAGTTTGTTAGCTTTCGATTGAGTGTTCTACATTTCCAACATGTATTTACATTTTGGAATTTACATTTACAGTTTAATGCAATGCAATTTACATTTGATTTACATTCGATGCTTTTAATTTGATTGTTGCATTTGCATTTCTCGCAATTTAGACTAAGGTGCATTTAAATTTCAATTAGTTTAATTGAAATTTAAAATCAACTTTCAATTTGATTGGACATTCTAATAAGCAACAAAGACTCGCATGACATTTAGTTTAATTCCCTAGGGTTCGATAAATTGAATCGAGTTTCTTACTCCCCTATATTACGTGATTGCATCCACTTGTGTATGATTGTCGTCATTTAGAGTTAGGACGCGCCAAATGGATAGCTTGCTTTAGTAGCAAATGAATATTTTTCTTAAATAAAATATGAATGACTGGGTAATAGCATCATAAGCTCACATATATAGTCATTGACTGGTTCACAACCTGACCATTAAGCGTTTTCTATCAACATAAATAACTTGAGGGAGCTCGCACGTGAGAAAAGGAGATTCATCATGTACAAGTTGGAGATGTTAGAATTAGCGAGTTCACCCATGACAAGTTAGGTAAAATTAAAGACCAAATACATATTAATTAGTGTGTTATGCACAAGTTAATTGTAATTGAATATTACATGTATAGATTTATTAAGTTGACCACTGATAAAAAAGGTAGCTTAAATGAACCCTAATTTCCTAATTCAGAATAACATTACATTAATTTTTCTCTACAGAGAAAAACTAACACAGTACTAAGAAATACGTTTCTCCTCTTTAAGCTATAAGTCTGTCAAGAGAAAAAGTATGTTTGTCTAACACATATTTCATGGAGACTGCAAAAATATTGTCTAGTAAAAGACCAATCATTAATTTTCTTCTCCGTTTGAGGTTGTAGTTGGAAGAACAAACAACAATGTTATTATTTTTGAGGAATCTCATTCATTCAGCTATGGTAACAAGGTTAAATTTACGTTAATTTACTTTATGCGTTACGAATAATTGCGACAATGTTGTGAGATACCTTCAATTATCTATAATTTTTTTAATTGAATTTACATTATAATTTGAAATGCAACGCAAGGAATTTGTTGTTCACATGTGACAAAATTGCAGTTCACAAAATATTTGATAAAAAGAAAGGGCATCACATAAAAGGAAGAATCCAGGATCAAGATGAAGAGGGTTCCGCACCGTCATGAAGAGCACAGCAGACAGTTGCTTTGTGATGCCCCTGATAAACCCGGATATCTTCGCCTGTTGATACTGACCAGAGTCTCGCAGTTGTGTCTGAAGAAGCTGCATTCATTTACCAAAATCTAATTAATTTAATGTAACAAAACAGAATATGAAAACATTAATTATCAATTCCCATGTTGCAAGACAAAGAACCTAGTTGCATCCACACTACTTCCTATTTAAAATCACATAAGTCACACATTCTAGCTCCGCCTTTTGCAACAGCTAGAGACTATATGCTGCTTCCATTTCCATTACAAACAAGCGGAGGGGATTCAGGCATTATCACTCAGATTGAGCCCACCTTAATTCCCATATTTTGTTACGCATTTACAGTCTGAACACAGGGAGCAGTGGTTACCTGTTATAAGATATGCACCATCAACAGAAAAAACGCAGTCCCACACCCAGCGCTGGTGTCCTGGAAATGCCATCCAAAAACAGCATTTAAGATTTAAAAAATTCTTTTCTTATATGATACATTTTTTTTTCATAGCATTAAGAGAAAATATAAATTTATAGCAAAATTAATGAAATAAATACCAATTAGAGTTTTTTCTAATGTGAAACCATCAACATTCCATATCTTGACAGTGTGATCAGAAGATGCAGTAGCCAGATACCTGGAAAGCTTTTATGATTGTTAGCAAAGTATCTTATTACTAGGATTTCGTCCAAGGAGAAATCAAACAGATTTAATTGAATATGCGATCACAGCAAGAAAAAAAAAAGAGGCGGGAGAGAAAAGATACAAACCGGTGTGGTTCACAAAACTCAGGTGAAAGAAGACATTTAAGAATGTATCCATCATGTGCTTGTAGTTTATGAAGTGGCTCAAAGTTGGTCATAGTCTGAAACTCAAGAAATCAGGCTTTGCATTACAAAATATGCATCAAATCAAACAGAAAGTGATGGTTGAACTAACTCAACAGTTACCTGTGTCCCTCGCAACAAGCGCCAAACATAACATGTTCCATGATTGTTTGCAGCAACAACTAAGCTCCCATCCCACATGACTGTCAGTGACCTCACAGCTGTGTCCACCTCTGGCACCTAAGTTCAAACTGTGAATCATTATGATAAATTTTTTAACATATATCCTTCAAAATAAGAGGAAAAAGAGTTACCAAGAAGAAAGAAGACATCGATGCACAGAAAAAATAATTTAAGGTTCATAAAGTAATTAAATCTGGGATAGAAGAGTAAATAATTTTCTGATTCATGATATAAATATATCTGAGTTATCCTCTTTCTTTATATATTTGTTCTCTATGTCCACGCCCATATTCGAAGTAATTGTTTGGTATACATAAAACAAAGCTCTTCAACAACTGAGCCAGATTGACGCAGATGCATCAATTCGCCGATTGGGTTACTGGGAATTGGACGTCCAAAGCGCACGTTGCAGAGGCGTGTAAATTCCTGCCAAGTTAACTGCAGCAAATCTTACCGTATTGGATAAACCACAGCTGAGCCGGTCCGATAAGGTGGAAAGAAGCCAAAGTGATCCATTCTTCTATCGATGTCCTTTGATGGGAAAAAAATTGTTCGCACCCATTAAGCCATCCCAAAGGGTCGGTTTTCCCATCATAAGTTGGGAATTCTAGCTTTGTATAGCGTGGAGCTGTCATGCCTCCTCTGCCATTGGTGGTTTGGATGGTGGTGTTGTCGTGCTGAGTATTAGCGTTGGGTGCTGTCAGAGTCGCCACTGTTGCGGCTAATACTGCGTGCTCTGAAGCTAGGTTCTGCATCATAAGCAGGAGTTGATCTAACTTATTGTCATTATCTTCGTCTCCCAAGATATGGGCCCGAGTAACGGATCTAGTCACAGGACGACTTCCCTCTTGAGAAGGAACAGAACGCTTAGTCTGCGAGCGAAGAGGAGCAATTTTGGTGGGTTGGAGCTCAGACGAGAAGCTACGCCTACTCGGAAGCTCAGGTGAAGGAGTGTCTATCTCACAATGATAATCTTTCATTGATTCTATTGAGTGTATAAATAGTACATCGAGAAAGACTCCTAGCAAAACTCTAAAACTGATAGGATAAAATGCTAAGATAAGGGAGACTACAAGAATAGACTCCTAACTAAATCGGAAGTACTCTTCTGTTAATTGCTAAACTTTATTCTATGCTAATAAAAATAACTGTAATAAAATAGTAACCTAGTCTTTCCTGGTCTCTAACTCCTTTGGCTTGCTGCTATACTGCTTACCAATAAACGAATCCATAACAATGGTTACCAAGTGCTGCTGATTGTGAAGCATGAAGAAAAATAAACAAAAAAATGTATTCAGTCTAAAGATAAGGAATATGCAGTTTTCTTTCATTGTACTTCAATTAATCGAGTTTTTACTAAATACATCGAAGAAATGGAACTTTGAAGTTTCAACTTTGCTAAACATATGGACCATAGGAAATAGTAAATCAACTATAGCAAAATATGAAGATTAATTTTGACACCATAAATAATGGATGTTTGGAGGCATACCAATTCACAACTACATGAATTTGCTGTCAAATCCCACACGCGGATATTCCCATTTTGATCACCAGATATCAGTTCAGTCTGGATAACCAAAGATATGGAATAAATTAGAGTTACTGTAACAGCCGAACAATCATTTCTTTTTAAGGATGTTATGTGTTTGGAGGAAAATAAGAAGTGGCAAAATTCTTAGAGACATGCAGCTGAAAAGAAAGATGAAATAAAACATGGCATCAAGACAACTCTGCCCTGGCCGAAATTGAAATAATCACACAATTCCAATTTTTCTGGCATAAATGTTTGTATAGCAAATTCAAGCAAATATTATATTAAATACTGGTTTTCTGGTTCGTGAACCCATACATAAGAAAGATTGCAAATGGAAAAAGAAGATAAATCCCCCTTGAATAACATCCAAAAAGTTTTGATTTACAGTGAACGTATCAACCAATTAAAAACCCTTCTCTACAAATCTGCACTTCCATCAGCCCATGCTGTTTATTCCAGAAACTAGACAAGGGACATACAGTACCTGACCTGATTTGGATGAAGCACAACAGTATTGACAGCTGCACGACTTTCATATTCCCTTTGACAACCAGGAGCCCTATAGTTAGATAAACTAAACATTATATATTTTAAAGACTGAATGAATGTAATTAATTTTCTTAAATAGGATTTAAATCACCTCAAATCCCAAATCTTAACAGTTCCATCCTCTGATCCGGAATACATCCAGTTTCCGTCACATTGAAATCCCACAGCCATAACATTATTGGTATGTGAATCATAGCTCATCACCTGCGCCATTTAGGGAGGGGTGAAAAAATAATCAACACTCAGAAAATTAAAGAACAAATACCTAAAATTTTATATATAAACGAACAAAATATAATGAGAAGAAACATATCATACTGGCTGAGGGGTGTTTGAGTTGACATCAAACAAACGAATATTAGGATTACCAGCCGCAGCCAAGAACCTTTTATCAGGAGTTATTTCAAGTCTATTAACATGCTACACACACAACCAAATCTCACATCAAATTAATAAACTTCACAAACTAAAAAAGAAAACTCAAGACATCACCAACAAAATTCACACAATATACTCTAAACAAATGAATTAATTCAAGTACCGAATCCGGATATTGAATAGTACGGTAACAACGCCCACTTTTCGCCTCCCAAAACCTGATTGTGTGATCATAACTTGCCGTTGCTAGTATAACTGACGGCTGAGTCATCTTAAAGATCACAACTTTATCAACATCAAAATCTGCCCTTTAAATTATAAAAAAAAATTAGGCTTGAAAAAGAGTAATTTTACAAACTCTTGCTAAAGCAATAGAAAAACAGAATGAAAAGTTTTGCAGCGAAGTTATAAACGATAAAGATTCTATATTTATGCATATTAGGGTAAAAGTGGAAAAGGGTATTGTTGAGTTACCTGCAAGTCAATGAAAAGAATGGTGTTTGTGGAGATCGCAGAAATGGTGACTAGGGTTGCGCAGAGGGTTTTTGAGATTGGGGCAGTAGCATTGTGCTGTTACAGTTTAGGAGGAAGATGAATGTGGAATTGTTGGATTTATTGGCTGCACTTGTCCGAAATACATGGATCGTAATTTTCTTATTTTACGTTCTTTTCTTATTTTTCATAGTTATTTTTATTTTGTCACCTCAAGTTAAATTTATTTCTATTTTACCATATCAGTTATAATATATATTTTTTTATATTCTCATATTAATAGAAATAAAACCATATTATATGAAAAGATAATACATAATTTTGATAAATGTGTAAATTGACCCACTTCTCCTAAATCCAACCCATTTTCATGTTTGTTGCGTGTATGAACAGTGGCTCAAATTACACATTTACAAAATCTATATGTAATCTTTCCATATAAGCTATGTTTGAAAATATTTGCTTATAATGTTAATTAATATGGTTTTATATCAGAATTTAAATATATATATATGTAATCTTTCCACATTAGTTTGACATTTATAAAAATAGACTTAAGAGAAACTTATTGAAAAAATATACAGTTTTAATCATTAGATTAAGAATCTATCTGATTTAATTAAAAGGAGAAAAAAGGGGTGGTATAAAAATTCAAGATTCAATTATAAAATCTATTTTTTTTTCTCTTCTAATCCTTTTTTCTCTCATCTAATCCTTATTTTCTCTCTTCTAAATCATTGTTTTTCTTTTTTATATTTTCTCTCAATTTTTTTAATTTTATAGATTTTATCTTCTTACTTTTCAATCTTTTTTTATTTTTTAAGTTTATTCATCTTTTAAATTAATTTATTCAATTAAGTTAAAAAAAATTCATATAAGTTCACGAGTTTGAAATAGTTGATGTTACTTTCTATTTTTATTCATTCTAATTTATTTTCCTATCATTTATTTAAAATTCATTCAATTTAGTCCATATTAGTTCAAAATTTGTTAATAAATAATCAATAATATTTATTTTTCCTAAAAACTTATTTATGAACATGTTCATTTAAGAAATATTCAAATTAGATCAATTATGTCCAATTTTAATCATTTATGTTCAACCTCGCATTAGACATCCTGCATAATATGTTCAAAAAAGTTCTTTCACTGAGAACATATATTCAACATCATGAATAAAATGTCCAAATAAGTATAGATTTGATCTGTCAAACAAAAAAAAGTTGAAAACCGTTGAAAGAATGTTCAAAACATGCATAGATTAGTTTAAAAAATTCAAAAAGGTACAAATTTGATTAAATATGTACAAATTTGATCATCTGAATGAATTTTCAAATTAATAATTTAGTTAATGACACAACAATTAGTTCAAATAAAACAAAACAACTTGCATATTGTTCAAACAAGTACAACATTGATCATTTGAACTGAATCTGAATAAAACAGATCAAAGAATACACATATTATTTCAAAACAACAACAAAATCTCTGAAAAAGTACAAAAATAGTTCAACAAAGTTCAAACGAATAAATAACATACAGATTATAGAATTACAAACTACAACAATCAAAAACCCAATTGAAAGTAAAACACAAGTCGAAAAACTAATAGCTGCACAAAAAATCGAACAAAATGATTCAAATCGAAAAACATCAAAATAACAAAGAAAAACAAATAAAACATTGACGATAAAGAAATTACCTTCGTTCTATCATCGTTGCCATAGGAGAGAGATGGAGATTCTTGAGTTTGATGTTGATAATATGCCAGAGCAGAGAGCGATGAAGACTGTTAAGATTGAGGGAGCAATGGTACGGAGGGGGAGAGCGTGAGTAGAGAAGGAAAGTGAATATACGTTTAAAAAAATCTATTTAAAATCTTTACATGTAAACTTCCCACACTACCCTTTTGAGTTATAAAAATAGACATTTGGGTATAAATCTTAAACTGAAACCCTAAATGAGTATTCTCACAACACAAAATTTCAAAATGCACATTTATTTAAAACAAACAGGCATATTTTAATGTGTAAACTAAAGAGGTTATAACACATAATTAACTCATAAACAATCAGATAATTATGTCAAATGCCATATTTTGGTGTTCATTTTTTAAGAATTACTTCAAGTTGGGTTTTCTACATGTCCGACAACCTATGGCAGCAGAATAATAATGCAAAACACATAGTGAAACATCCTAGGATCTCACTAAATGTGATTTAACATCATAAAAGGCCTAAAGATCAAAGACTAGTTGTAAAAATTTAATCTTTAATAAAAGCATGGTGTGTTACCTTGATCTTCCTTTTTGGCTAATTTTGTAGGAGCAAGAACAATAACTACTACCTTGAAATACTTCGTTGCAACCTTCAAGACACCTCCTTAGGACCCCAAGTGTTGTCCCTCTACAAAGCTTACACACAGATAAACGAAAAAGTGTACTAGCACAAAAGGGTTAATCAAATGTGACGCTCAAATTTTTAAAGTTTATTTTTGAGTAAACAATAATTTTTGGCAATATTTTTTTTATAGTAATCTAATAAATAATATACAATCACCTATGACTTTCCAAATGTATCATACGATAAGTAGAATAACTTGTACATTTTTTAGAAATGAAATTCCTATTTGATCCTAAAATGCAATCCGGATAAGATTTGTGAAAAGTGCTCCTCCGACCTCGCTCGTGGAAGTCCCCTTAAACCTGCACACATATACACAGCAAAATAAAGAGTGAGTATATAGAAATACTCAGTAAGTGAATCCCTGTAGTTTATTATGCTGAATGCGTAGAGGAACTTTCGGCTTCCACTGCCTAACCTCCACACAGTTATAATTATCCAAATCATAATCATCAATTAGCCTATCACATGCAAAACAACATTTCGAGCATCTCGCATAATCAATCAAAACACAATCAAGCCATACCATTTTACATTCAACGATTATAACTCATATCTCTTTCTTTTAAAACATAAGCCTCACATTGTCATCAATCCAAGCAAATCTACATTAAATCCCACAACATGTACAATTGCACATAAAACATATAACACATTCTCATTCATCAAGCTCATTCAAGAGCACATATCATTCAATCACGAATCATCGGGTCATGATTCACAACAATGCATAACCATACAAATTTAACACAATCTACATAACTAAATCAATGCACGCGTGCTCGATCACAAGTCAATTTCATATCATAACCATCACGCATTCATATTCATGCAAATCAACATGTATGCATAATGAATGCAAGTGCAATGCTAATGCATTTGTCCACACATATGTACCTCGAGTCTGAAACATCGGGTCTAGCCTGACATCAAATCATCGAGCTCTCACTCGGCATCATCTGGATTGGCCTGGCATCGAGCTCTCGCTCGACATAAAATCACAATTGGGTTAATCCCCCATTTTATTCATCAGGCCTTGCCCGACATCGAGCTCTCGCTCGGCATAAACATAACACCAAGAGTCAAGCTCTTGTGTTCTCAAACATTTGGGCTAATCCCTCATTTTATCACATATGAGTCATAGGCTCTCATATCTCAATGCATGAACATACATGTGATCATGCCAACATAATAATAGTATGTATGAATGCAACTCCATGCATTTCATCTCAAACTTTCTCAAACCTCATGCACATGAATGTTCCACAAATCATCCATACCACAATATCAATCAACATATTCACAACGACTAACTCATGGCATAACAACATACATATTATAATTCAAAGGAGTTCATCATTATCATCAACAAGGAACACTCTTATAGTGCATATGGATGCTCAAAAAAAATTCATTATATCATTCATAAATGGCAACTTGTGGCCAGAACATCCATAACCTATCGTATCGCAAAACCAAGCAATTGTAACCCATCTCACACATCATTCTCGATTATATATCACACATACCATACATGGTCAACTCGAGCCCAAACCATCACCATAAGCATAAAGCACCACTTATAGCATACACATGTATATTCAAACATCATTAATTTACAGTCAACAAATTAACACATTACATACTTACTTACATTTGAGCAATTCTCACAAAATTGATAAAACCATCCACATAGCATTCATAACATGCTAAATAAAACATTCAAACTATACGTTTACCAAACAAAGGCTAACATAGCAATAGTAAGAGTTGAAAAGTACTTACCATCACCAATTCCATCCAACACATAAACAAAACACAAACTCATATCAATTCCATTAACCTCACATAATTCCTCATCACATGCTTATAATCAATTCACAATTCATCTCATAATTCACAAGCATATAACCACACAAAACATTCCGATCATCACTAAACTTGTGACGCCCAAATCCGGATACCATTTTATAATATATTTATTAAATTCCAACAAAAATGATATCCAAACTTAAACGTCATTTGTTTTATAGAAAATAAAATTTAAGAATAATAAAAACAATTAATATCGGAGGATTAAAATTTAATTCAAAAATCCACAATTCATTTCATCAAACCGTTATACAGAGTTTAAGCAAAACCCAAAACCCAAATACATCATCGGTTTATACAATACGGAAAAGGTTACGAAATTAAATCCACACCGGAAAATGTTTTACATAATCATAACCTTTCAAAAATACAATGCACTATGTATACTTATCATGTACAGGGAAAATTTGATACACCATGCACTGCCCACCTTCGTTATACGAACAAATACACACTAACTTGCGCCACAAGAAATCTAGCGTCTTTTATCTGCCGAGCGAAACAGACATAAAAATATGTGTGAGTTATAAAACTCAGTAAACAATAATGCCATAACATGCCAACTTTCCATTTTTCGTCAAAATACAATCCGTATACGTCATAACATGTCAAACATAAATAATAATAAAATTCAAAACTTTTATCTTTCAAATCAGGCTCATATAAAATAATTATATATGCATTTTATTTCAAATTATACATA
>CANYCX015624394.1:0-10168 GCA_948193385.1 Breynia disticha f. nivosa
ATCTACAAAGTACATACTAGTCTTAATTTATTTCTATTCTCATAGAAACAAACAACTAGGGATATTTAGAATGTTAATTTCATAACTTCCAAGTACTACAATCAAGGTCCTCAACCTTGATACTTCAAGCACTTAACTAACATTCTTGGATATTTTATCAAACATATACCACAAGTCAATACATGGAGTGATAAAATAATGCCTCATTATTTTATTAATTAATAATAAAAGTTACAAATAATGTATTGGGCTAAGACTTACACTAACACCGACGTGGCAACACGTCAGCAAAAACAACCACTCAAGTGACGACACGTGTCAACCAACGTGGACGACACGTCATCGCCACATCAATAGACACATCATCAGAGGTGACAACGTGGCCTAATCATGTGCTGACACGTGGCATTCGCCTCTACGTCAGCATCCGGTCATCATTGGCACATGGCGTATGACGTGGCAACACGTCACCAAATCCAACCAATCATTAGATGACACATGTTGTGCCACGTGGCAGACACGTCAGCTGCCACGTCATCAAGCATGATGACATGTACCAGTCATGTGTTGACACGTGGCAATATGTGCCACGTCATCCATCATTGTCATCATGAGAGACATATGGCTTAGTGTGGTTGCGCCACGTGGCAGTGTGTGAAGGAGAGTGCAGAGCTATGCATGTAGCATCTAGAGGCGCGTAGGCATTGTTTGAGTGGTGTGTGTGGGTGCGTGGTTACTGTTCCGTCCACCAAATTTTACCAGAATGTGTTTCTGAATTTTCTTGATTTTATGATATTTTTTTCAAAATTTTCTGAAATACTTTTACTTTCAAAGTTGACTTCGAGCGTAATTTTTAATTTTAATTTTTAATTGTGTTATTAAAAATTATTTGAGTAAAAATATTATAAATGATCAAGAAAATTTCAATAAATTTATTGTGTATTTATTTACTGAATTTTATTATCCATTTCTATCAAGTTTTGTTGTTTTTATATGTGTTATAGAAATGTCTTCTTTCATAAAGAGTGTGAAAGTGATCTCATCTCAAGATGAGATAAGAGATGTGTGGAAACTTGAAGAGAAATTAGTTTTCAAACGTTATTCTTTTGTCGATGAGGAGGATATTATGGGTGAATTTAATCAATTTAAAGAGATTAAATCGAGGTATACAAAAAAATTGTTTGAAAATGTAGTTTCGATGTTGGAAATGATAAAGCAAAATTGCTTAATTTTTCCTCAGAAAACCTTTAATGAACGAGATTTTAAGGATTTCTATTTTGGTGATGGAGCCAAATTCTATGACCTCATTTATAGGATTAAAGGGTTAAATCCTATGTTAACTTATGTTAAATAGTGTAAGCTGTTTAAAGGAAACTTGGCTAACTCTGGAGCAAAGTTAACTTCTAATGCTCGCATAATGCAACTTAGAAGTTGTAAACTATTCGTCATCCTTGCTAGGACATTGTTTTGGACAGGATTGATGATATCTCTAATGATCTATTTGTTAGATTTAATTCAATGTTGTCTCTTTCACATGTAGAAGTTGATGTGATTGACTTAAAGTGAGATGATGATGAGATTGGAGGATGATGATGATGATCTTTGACTTAATAAAATCCTACCGTGAGATTTGGGCTAGAGTACACCTAACTGTGAATAAATAATATGAGGATCATATTTTCATATATAAGATATGAATATTCACAATCCATTTTGTTTTGCGTTGTTGATGATGATATTTTGTTAGAAAAGGCTAGTCACCTTGGACAAAATTTCATATGGTGTTATTTATGTTTTTGACGATTAGTTTTGGGATATTGTTGAGATAAGATATATGTTTATTTTGTTAAATATATATATTTAGTTTAATTAGTTTTGTGATTAATTTTATTTATTTTGAATTTATAACATGTGGGTTATAAATCATTATTAGTTTTATACTTGTGTAGTAGAAATGTTAAATAAAATAAAATGAGACTAAACATTAAACTAAGTTTTAGATTTATTATGTTAAATCTTATCAATACCATTTGTTGAGTATTGAGAATTTTAGTTTTATGTTCATAAATAATATTTAATTGGTTTAAATATTATTACCCCATATAAAATTGTTTAGTACAAGTTGCTTGAAATTTTATATTTCATGATAAATGAAATTTTTGTAATTTTAATTTATCACATTATGAACATAAGATTGACTAGGTTGTGGAACTTAGCAACTGTAACTAAAATTATATCTTTAGAACATTTACTATTTAATAATTAAATTTTAATATATTGAATGTATTAGCCCAAATAAAATCGTGATTTTACCACATTGTGAATAAAGCTCGATATTATGTGAACCAAACACTACATTAGAATCTAATGACATAAATAGTAAATCAAATATAATGCTACTAAATTCCTTGCTTGAGAAGCAATAGTTAATATTTATTTAGGTAATAAATAAATAACTATATACTACTTCCAAAAGCGATTAATACTGAAATAAATGTAATGGTACGTTAATTTCAAGAAGTAATAATCGTATACCTTGGAAAAATATTTTCCAATACAAACAATTGAAGCTAAGATCTTTAAAGAGTTGATTTTGAAAGGTCAAACTCAAGAAAAGTACTATAGGCTAAACATAATATGGATTTTTATTTCATGCGAAATGAAATAAGAGAATTTCATTGTTCACATCATAGAAATTACTAAGTGTAATAAATGATGTGAGGAATTACTAAGAATCATATGTGTTAGTCACAAATGTTGTGATTAAAAGCTTAGAAGCTTATATGATTTACGAGCTTAGTAAATTTAGTTATTAGATAACTAATGCGCATAAATATCCAAATAATCTTATCTATTCCTTGGTAGTGTTTGCCCAACTGGAAGAGCAATCCACATGGAACACTAACCTAGACTTGATGAATATATAGGTTATTTATTAAGAAAATCCTTAGAAAAGAAATTTGAGAAATTTCTTAAGTTAAGGTTATGGGCAAGGAATGAGGTTAAGAATTAGAATTCTTAAGAATTGAAAGAGTTGATAGACTAAAGTGAGTTTTAAACATAGATTCAAGAGATTTCATTCGGTGAAATATCTTGATTACACAAAGTGTAGTACTTTAGAGTATACACTTTAACGAACTCACACAAGTGAGTGGTGTATCATGTTTAAATATTCCATTTGTGGATTTCATCTTTTGTAGGTGATAAATTCAAACCTTGATTTCACTTAGTGAAGAATGATGAAGTCTTCATATATATCGAAGTATCTAAGTGAAACAATTGAATATGTCAAGAGTGACATGAAAAGTGAGAATTAAGAAGTAATTAACTTATTCAAATGAGTCTTGATTGAAAAGTTAATATCTTCTTCAAGTATGCACTTTATGTCTTAATCTTATTAAAGAATGGCCTTAATAAATCTTTCAATAATAACATTCTTGGTAATATTATGTTTTGTAAGGACTACAAATTCTCTAATAAGTTAGAGACAAGTTGCATGGTTATGAAATGAGCCCATAAACTGTAAATTGAAACTTTTAACTTTTGTCAATTTTTGTTTAAGAATTATCTTAGTGATAATGATTTCATTGTGTGATTCTTACTGAAATTAGTCGAAATCGAGTTGATTGATTAACTAATGGTAAGAATGTTAAGAAATTCATTGACATTGTATTACTTAATACAAGAAATGTTTACAGCTAAGAGTTAGTAGTGTGACTATTATTGAGCTGAATTTTGTTGCTATCCATGTTGACATCTTTAGCCGATGATAGATTTAAGGGCTAGGCATAGGCCTATTAAAAGCATCATTTTGGAATATAACTATTAGAGTAATAGTTGTAATTGCTTTGGCAATATCACTTTAAAAAGGACATATAGTTGCTTATTTAATCTTGAGTGTCAAGATGTGATTCAATCAAAGATACTATGGTTGAATAGTATCGTCAGTAAATTTGATTGAAGTCACAGTTCTAAATGATGATTTGGATTTGAATGTAAGACGTTAATTTACAATTCCATAACAAGAGTGAAATGGAAATTGAGGAGAATTGATCTTCTTAATCCTTTTTAAGATGTATGTTAGCTCAAGCCATATGATCTTGAAAATACCCTCAAAGGATGTTGCTTACATAACTTGTGAAGTTTTGTGGATTAGTCATGAGGATGACTTAACTACTTTTTTCCATAAGATGAATTTCCAATGAATACGTAAACTTTAGTCATAAGGGATTAAAATAATACGTGGAGTATTTTTGTGTAAGATGCTAATTGTGTCATAAGGACATATATTCACATTGGATGATATGAATAGATTCATATCAACTTGAGTAAGTAACGAGCATATGTAATAAATTCTTTGTGAATAGATTGCTGGATTGGGATAAAATGGACGTGTTCATTTTTCTATGAGAAATCAGGTCTATTTTCCTTCATGATCAGTCCATTCAAGTGGGAGAAATGGAAGATTGAAGGAATAGAAAGGAAATTGATGTGTGAAGAAAAGTATTGACCAATTTTGTTTTGTATTAAATACTATCTTAGCATCTTCCTTAATTGCGAATGGTCCTGATATTGACTTAAATGGAAGTTAATTCCAGTGGGAGCTAGGAATGGAAGTTAATTCCAGTGGGAGTTATGTATTCTTTACTCATGTGGAAATTTTTGAGGTTTTGAACTTGAGAATTTTTGAGTTGTAAAGCTTATTACTAGTAGCTTAGTAACTTCAGTGGGAGTTTTAGAGCTTAATTCCAGTGGGAGTGTTCCAAAATGTAAAGATAAATACTTTTGTAGTATGTCTTTTTAAGTTTTGGTGTACTTATAAAAGGAAACATCTCACGAAAATATTTATGTAATGAATTATTCGTGATCCTTTTTGTAACGCCATTAGTTAAGATTGAGCTATAAAAGCTATCTCATCCCATTTATATGTTCTTGGATTAAAGCAATGAGAATGTGTAACATTTGTTAGATAAAAAGAGTTGAGTACTAATTGATCTAACTAAAGCAATAAGAACAAAATTGATGTTAGTTTGATTGAATTTTAGTTATGTACTAAAATGATACCTGAAAGGTAAAGACCTATTGGGATCATGTCAGATACAAAATCTAATGTGAACAGTTTAATGAGAGCATTAATATTCACAATTGGGTTGGTACAATAAAGTTGAAAGGAATTTATAAGATTCTTTAACTTATTGTATGATTTATCTCAAAGAGATTTAGTCAAGAGGACTAGACTAAACTCAAGACTCATTAATCTCATTAGGAGATTTAAACTGTGAGTTATATGTGTTAGAACATTGTATATCTTATAGTACAAAGTTATAAAATATTAGAATGTTTAAACTTTGTGAGTTAGAGAGAGATTGGTGTTTTTAATATTAGTTATGATTATACCATGTATAAATTGAGATGAATTTAGTCATTCTAATTTGTGTATAAGTATACACATATGTCCAGATTTGACTAATCTAGTGTGGTTTGAATGACATACAAGTTGATCTTGAAAATGAGATTTCAAGAAAGATTTATTTTTGAGAATTAGTTTCTTAATAATAAACTTGTATCCATTAATGATAACATAGAGAAGGTAGCTAAGTAACTTACTATATGGTAGTCTATATGCATATAGTACATCTTGTTGAGTGCAAGCGTATGACTTGTTGAATGAGTTAGAATCTTGTTAAGTACAAGAGTGATTTGTAGTACGAGTTATAAAGCTTGTTTTGTACAAGAGATGAGTTCTGCTTTGCTAAAAGCATTAGCTAAAGGTAGATAATACTAATCCATGAGAAGGATTAGAGGAACTAGAATGAAAGATACTTGTGATGCATTAAAATGTGGATTTTAATATTAGAAGGATCTACGATGGAAATAAAATTGATCTATTCTTACTTAAACCAAAGAGGCGAGAAGTAAGAAACAATTTCCATATAAGGATAGTTAGAACTATCATAAGAAGAGGAATTTGGAAAGATTGGTTTATGTTTTATCTTAGATCCAACTACCTCGATAGTGTATGACAATCTAAGAAGAAGGTCATAATCGATAGCTTAAGGAAGCTAATAGAAATCAAGTATCGTTTTTAAGTCGTGGGGACTTAATAGCACAAGAAATTATGAACTTAGAGTTCATTTATAAGACCATGAGAGATTTTTTAAGTAGATCCGTTTGTTTGTTGGTTAAAATCTCGCGTCGAAAGAAATTTGTTTCTTGAGTGTTAGCGTGACATATGTCTATGGACATATAGCATTATATAAGAACTATTAAGTATAGCTCAGTATGTTGGCGAAATTTATCTACTCACATAGATAGAATTATTAATATGAATAGTGTTTTCATATGTAAGAATGTAAGATGGATAAAGTGAGAGCATCCATTATTCCGTATTAACCGAAAGTTGTCCGGTATATGTCTTAGAAGAGGACAAAGGTAATAATGCGTTGACGCGTTAGGTGACTGATGCTTTCACATAGTGTTAAATTAAACATACGTCCTAAGTGGATTGAACACTATGAAATATTTGTGCAATATGTGTATAAGCCGACCAAGAGATGAAAAGAGAATAAATTGATCTCAACATTCCTAATGTGAGACCCACATAGAGTGAATAACTCTAATTCACCCTTAAGACTGTTTTAAATAACGGGAAACATATGTTTAATTGTTTAATTTGATAAGAACCCTAAACAAGGTTGCGTTAACAATGAACTGGTAGATAAGGACTTATCAGTTAAACATTAAACATGTGGTGGAAAGTTAAATAAAAGGAGGAAGTTCTTTTTGTTACATATCACTCATTAATTCATATTATGCGTGAGCTCATTATTTTTTCAAAGGAAAAAGTAATAGTGTATATGAATGTTTTCGTGAGATCAAAGCGAGACGAAAACTAGTGACTATGGAATTGAACTAGGGGAAGTCACATTAAGCCGGAGGTGAAGCAAGAGTGAGATACTTCAAAGAGCAACCTCAATCGTTGACTGGTCGCGTGGTCTCGCCGGTGTATATTTAGTGTGAAGTGATGTTGTTAAGCATAGTGAGATGGTGTCTCATTATGTGCGAGTGAGAGATTGTTGGATCTGCTCATAATGAGTTATGGAGGGCAAAATAGACATTTCACTTGTCTATTTATAAAACCAATTAACCAACTCCTAAACCACTACTACATCTTTTCTACGTGAAAAGTGAGCCATAAAACATAAGAGAAAGTGTCTTTTGTTGGCTGTAAGTGATAACCACTCCATTATTAATAACCTCTCCTAAGAACTCTCCCTCACTAATGCATTATTCTGTCGAGAAAATGCTAGAGAATTCAAGAGTGAATTCTTTATTGAGAGATGCTAAATCAATCCGGAAGATATTGCGAACAAAGTCCGTACTCAATATACGTCAGTATACTATGATCCGTTGGAGTGACTCTCGGTGTAACGATTTTCCGCTGCGTCAGGAATACAAGTAAGTCGTGTTCTTTCCTTTTATTTACACCGCCTACTTTCAAAATAGACTCAAGAGAGGTACGAATAGTAATTTTCTTAAGCGGGAGCAGGTTCGAATAGACCAATTTTTACGGATTCCTGGCCTAATTACGTCTCTATGCACACTGTGGGACTCCCTTGCTCCACAATTTAAGTGATATTTTTTATCTAAAATCAATTTTTTTATTAATTATTGTTTTATTTTTTATTTAACCTTTATTTATTGTTAAAATTAAATGTTACAATATTTACTGTATATTATAATTAATTAAAAAATAAAATATAAAATATTTTAAATTATTATTAATTTTACAACACTAAAATAACACATTAATGTCATATAAACTGAAAAGAATAGGTACTATAATGGAATTTTTTTAGTGTTCAGTGACTTCAGTCAAGTCATATAAGATCATGATTGTTATAGGGAAAATCCAACAATTAATGTATTGTAAACACGTCAAATTAGAACGGTGACAAGTGTAATAAGTACATGAGCATGAAACAGTGTGTAATTTCAATATGTTTATTTTATGTTATACCAGCTAATCACATTTACAGAATTGGAATTGGAATTGGAATTGAACTGTGAATTGACGGGTTCTGGTGGTTCAATTTTGGTTTTCGAATCAACTGTTTAGAATTTAGTTTGTCATTTTTTATTTTGTTTTACAACTAAAATTGAGCAGAATCAACAATTCACAGTTCATGATTTTTACGAACCAAAATCATACATTGAACTATCCAATTCCAACTGTTCAACTCTATTTTCTTTTAATTTTTCCAAATCTACTCAATCTTTTCAAGAGCCATTATCAACAAAGTTGATCCCCATATTAAACATGGTATAGCCAATACTTTAATATCTTGCCTATTCTTGCTTCTCCACACATAATTGAAACAAGGAAAAAGAAAATTGCAACAATAAACAAATGCCAACTCACATGAAAACATTATTCAATCATTCAATCAAATGAGGGAACACCAAACTTTGATTGCTTAACTAGAAATTTAACAAAGAGTTCCCTATTGGAGACCACCACCACTTACCATGAACCAATCTCACAAAACCACCTTGTTGATGATAACCCTCAAAACAAAATTTACTACACAAAAGTAAAACAAAAGGCTCATCATGTTTTTTTAACAAAATTTTAAAAAAGAGGTCGAACTAACTCACGAGCGAAAGACATTGAGTTTCAAAGAGATCTGACAAACCAATAAGTCAGAACTTATGTGTCTCCTCTAACGTCACTGCAGAACTCCTCAGTATGCTGATTTATCCTGTTGAAACCACGAACGAAAGATAACTCATCATGTTTTTTCACGCCGTAGTCTCTACATTTTCTCTACATTTTCTCTAAAGACCTTTAACATATTCACAAAAGGTACAATCCCAATTAGACTACAATCATCCCTTACAACCCACACATAGTTCACTCTATGTGCTATTGCTTGAATCATCACTGCAACAAGAGAACTCTTCGGATGGCAAACTATAGCTTCTGCCCTTCTAACCATTCTCGCAGAATAGCTCATAGACCTACTACACGACCTCTTTAGTGTCGTCACGGGCGGGTTTCCAGATTCCTCGTCAGAAGAGGATGAGGAAGACGATGAAGAGGATGATGATGACGAAGATACAGACGTATTGCCAAAATATGCGGAATTTGTATATTCTTGAAGCATTGGTTCCAGACCCTTTTGTTTTAACCTTTCTATAACCACTCTCACAAGGTCTTCTGGGGGACCTCCACCATCAATGTAGGCCATTAAATCACCAGAAGACAAGGTGGTTATAGCTGCCGCAACCATCTCGTCGCAGCAGGAAATTGTGGATGGAGAAAGCTCTCCAATTAGAGCTCCTTCACCGTCGACAACCGCAACAGAGGTTTGGTCTTGTAGAGACTGAGAAATTGCTGGTAAAGCAGAGGAAGCAGGGGAGTAATAGTCAATTGTTTTAACTTCTGTGCTGATGATTTTGAGAGTGTCAATGGAGAGAGACGAGATAGGTGAGAAGGTTCCAATTGAGCTTAGAAGAAACCTCACTATGTCTTCTTGAGTTAACCAGCAGTATTCACGGCCATTATGTGTTGTAGTTGATGAGAGTTTTTGGTGCTGTTTTCTTCTTGAACTTGAGCTTAGTCTTCTCTTGATTGGTATTACCAGGTTTTGTGCTCCTTGAAGAATTAGATCAATCGCATCTATCAATCTGGAGAATTAGATTGTTAAAATTTGTGATTAATTAGTAACTTATGATCAAGAAAACAGAAAAGTGGACATGTGGAAGTAGAAAAATGTGGAGAGCTCATAAAAGAACAATTTAATAAAAGAGGAGGGAAAAACAAAGCTGCTGCAAGTTAGAGACAACAGAACAAGAATCCAAAAATCACCATTTTTAATACCTTGAAGAAGGATCCATATGCACGACAAATCCATAATTCTTAGACAAAATAGCAGAGACAGGTGCCTTAAGAGCATCTAAAGGACACAACAAGTTGTCATCCCTACAGAGATAACATATCACATCCACCATGCAAACTTTCCCGACACACCTACACTCCTCCACGCCATCACCAAGTTGGTCTTCTCTGGAGTGATCTGAAGTGGGTTTCGAAGAATGATCACAATTCCACACGCTCAAGAACGGCTCATCAGAGTACTTAAGAGCATATAGAGCGTCTGCAATG
>CANYCX015625144.1:0-23090 GCA_948193385.1 Breynia disticha f. nivosa
TATATATATATAGTGGCATACATGCATTTCCTTTAAATCGGCCAAATATAATTAAAGTGCAACAGATGTAGAAGCAATGGTTTTCGGTTTAAAACAATCCAAATGTGAATGCTTATACTATCATGTGTATGGTTGTGCAAAATACAAAAGTATGAGTTTTCCAAAAATCCTATAGGAGCCGACCTCGATGCGAATATCACACGTCCTAGCTCTGCAAAAAGAATGTCCCAGCACCAGCTACTGTCACTCTGCACACATATGCACAGCAAAACAAGGGTGAGTATAAAGAATACTCAGTAAGCGAATCCCTAAAACTGTTATTGTGAATTCGCAAGGGAACCTTCGGCCTTCGTGGCCTAACCTCCACACAAATATAATTCGTTAAGTCTATTAATCGATCAACAAACCATACCAGGTCAAACATTTTAGAACAATCATGTTTCAGCAATCAGCATAGGGAATGACCAAGAGGAACGGCCAACCTGGCCGTTCACCAAGCCATTCACCCTCCCTGGTCATTTATACAAAGGGAACAGCCATAGAAAACGGCCAGCCTAGCCGTTCCCTTGGCCGTTCACACTTGATGGTCAGACTAAACAGAAATTTGACACTTAAGTACATTCAACAAATCAAGCACACATTTAGGCCACCCTCTCTCCAAACACACACACACATATTATCTCGCTATAAACATGCCATTTTCCATTGATTTTTATTCATACACAATCTAACAAACCATTTATAGTAGTCATAACCATACCACAGTCATCCATCCTAATAGCACATGTTCATTCACTTATACATTCATACTCAATAGCATAACATCCACATTTATTTCATAGATAAATAAATGAATGCAGATCATGCATATGGTTATGCAAACACACACAATACACCGCTCTGGAGCCTTAAACTTAGCAAGGAAGAGACTCCACTTGATCCTCGCTACTTTGGGTGTAGCCCCTCAAATCAAGAGAGACTCCACTCTCTTTGCACATAATTGGGACACCTTAGGATTATGGTTTAACCTACCACATTACGTTAAACCAACGTTCATACCGTGACAAATCGCAATTCCATGTCTTAAAACCCAAATACAATACAAAACCAAGTTAATAGCTTATTAGCAAGTGTCAAGAACACTTACCTATAGTTCCAAGCATAATTTTGTCACCCGACCTCCTGTTCGGGTTCTGAATATCAACTCCTACACACACATACAACCACATTTTAGTCGTTACACATGAATTCAACCTCAATTTCCTACCCTCACTGTTATTTCCACAAAAACACCAAATTTCCAAAAAACCCTAATTCCTTGAGTCTAACCAAATCCTATGTTTTTAGGTTAAAGGTTGATGGAATCATATACTAAAACAAAATCCCAACAACACCCTACCAAATACACTTATTTTCCTTTACATTTCAACTTAGAATAAGTGATCTACCATTTTCCTCTTTGTTTTGCAAAACCCTAATGTGTAGGGATTGAATGGGAAGATGAATTTGTTGTAATTTACGTGTTTCTTAGTAGGTTTGAGTGTCGGGAGACCTTAGGATTATGGTTTTAAGGTTTTGGGAAGGTTTGAGGGTGTTTGGAAGAGTCAAGACTCGAATACAAATGTTTTATCTCTCTTTCTCGTCCAAAATGCGTCTATTTTAAAAGTCGTGTCGCACAAAACAGCTAGTGAAAATGGCCTATGGCCGTTTGGGTGGCCATTTGGTGGTGAACGACCGTGGGAACGGCCTCCCCAGGTCGTTCCTGTGGCCATTCCCAGCCACAGTTTTGCCATGCTTAGCTTTTCGAGTTCCTGCGACTTCCTAACATTTATATCTCTCATATATACATTCTTGCAACATACATTAAACATTAATCCAAATTAAATAAACATTTTTCCAACATCATTCTAGCATTAATTAACATGAATTAACCATTTTTCCATCAATCTTATCTCTTCTGCAATACTTTCTGTGTTAATTACTAAACTAAGAAGTTAAGTTCACAGTATTTTCCAACTATTTCCTGTCAACAGAACTTATAATTATCTAAAAGATAATACTAAATGATTCTACAAATTTAGCAAACAACAATTAGTGTAAAAAAAGTGGTGACATAATACATGCATTTAGCGTTTACATGGTCTCTATATACAAAAAAATAGCGATCACGTGGATGCTAAATTAGGGTCCACTTGGACGTGAAATGGGCGCCAAGCTGAAGGGTAAGACGAGAAAATCTGGCAGGATTATTTAACGACCACGTGGACGTGAATTTAACAATTGCATGGTCGTTAAATGAAAAAATATTTAACGTTCACGTGATCGTTAAATTAAGCGTCCATATAATCGTTAGAAAAACCCGTCGATATGAACAGTGACACAAAAAAATTTAGCAGGTGAAATTAGCGATAACTTGAACTATTATTAAGTTTGAAAGTATACGAAGTTACTTATTGGATTTTTCAATCTTGGTTGTATTACATTACCAATGCCAATATGCCATATTGTCAATATAAGTCTGACATTGATAACTAAAAGGATCATACATTGACTTATGTCGTGACAAAATGTTATTCAGTGTTATAGTCTATTGAGGTTGTTTGAATATAACTTTGTTCTTTTTAGATGAAACAATTTTTTTTGTATACCCTATATGAAGATGTTGCCCTAATAATGACTTGTATATTCTATTCCATATGAGAATGAAAGAAGATTGAAAAAAATAAAGAGAAAGAGACTTGGATGTTTATGAGTGAACGTATCCCAAATACTAGGTCCTTTACCATATTTAGCTACTGCACCTTCATACTAAACATGAAAGGGAAAGTGTATATACATAAATGCTTCAGACAAAATAGTTAGAGTTTGAACATTGTTGAAATAATGAAAGTCGAGAATATCACCTGATATGCCAATGATTCAGTTCAGAAAAGAAATCCTTATGGGAAACTCGCACAATTAATATCATTGTAGTAGGATGATTTAATTGACGCATTAGTGCTCCTGATGACTAAACCAAGGAGGACGAGAGTTATGAAGAGATTGGTTTCAACTCCTATGTTTTGCCTTACTTTGTGTTTGCAAAGAGCAATATGGTCTCCCTCTAGCTCTCCCTTTATATACAGGTTTGGAAAATGACTGCGTCTCTTAGTGCTGATAGGAAGAAGATCATCTGTGTTAGTTTGATTTTTTTGTTCTTTCTGTCAGAAAATTATGCGATAGAAGTATAATGCGAAATTAAGATAACAACATAAAAATTTATGTGGTTCAATCATTTCGAATTACTCCATGGGTAGAGAACCAAGTTATTCTATTACTAGTCACCAAAGGTGGAAGCCACAAGGCTTACAGGAGAAAAGTACAAGACACTGTATATATATGTCACAAAAATCCTATTTTAGACCTAGTATAATTCTACTACTTAAATAGTATTTAACAAAATCTTTACTATCCAAATAGAGTAACAAAATCTATACTTTTAATGACTCGAAATCTCTCTAAGAAATCAATTAAACCCAGTTGAGTTGTTTTCTTCTCAACACCGTAACCAGAATAACTTCTAACACACCTCTTAAGAGTCTCGAGTACTAAGAAGCAATGTTTGTCGATAGTTTCATTTTTTTCACTACCATATAATTTATTGTGCCAAAATTATAAGACAAAACATTATTGCTACACTATTAAGTAAATTTAACAATACCTTGCAGTGTGTAATGATTCAAATGAAGGAATGAGCAAAAAAGAGTAAGGTCCCAACAAGATGATGTACGGAAACTTGAAACAGCAAAAATCATGTAGTAAGCCTCTGATAATTGTAAGCCTAATTATGAAATTAGCAATGCAACAGTTGAAAAACTCAAATTAATTTATATTCAAATTTTTATACTCAGACGATTTTGTTGTTCGACTTTATAATCAATTGTATTAATGTTGAAGGTAAAAAGATAAGCATGGAAGTTTTTATGGACAGAAACACAAGTCAAGCTATGACACCTTGCACTCTTAATCACTTTATTGCCTGGAAACTGCACTTCTAACTTGATTACTTTCTTGTTACTTATAGGTGTAAAGGCAATTTCTACTGTTTACTTAGCTGGTAAATAGGGTAGATCATAAGAAATATATATAATTTACAGTCGTTATTGCTGAATAATTTACATAATTTAGTTTAAACTATCAATTAAACATTTAAAATAGAAATAACGTATTGGTTTTTTCATGTGTTTTTACATGGTAATTCAAACTTTTTTGTATTCTTTTTTCTTGTGTGTTAGAGGAAGTTGAAAGACGATCCTTCTTCTGCAAAAAAATATGAGATTCATTTCATGATATGTAACTATCTAGCTTGTAACTGGTACCTTGCTGCATATAAAGAAAACAAATTATGTTATGTTTTGTATAGCTAGTAACTTTTCTCGTGATTTCTTAAATGTATTGCATTGTCTTTCTGTGCCAAAGCAGAGGTACTTCAGAGAATTGAGAATTGAGATTTGAGAATCCTTATGGGCCCCAAAGCAAAATAAAAGAAAACAAAAAATGAAATAAACAAAGAAAGAAAGAAAAGAGAGAGCAAACCTTAAGAATTGATTGAGTGGCTTAGAACTAAGAGGTCGAACGGAATGAACATATTTTTTAAGCTTCACTTCAAGAACAAAGATTAGGAGATTTGACTCAATAGATCATGAAGTAAACAATGAGAACACATTTTCACAGGAAAACCTACTTCTTAAACGATGGTCACCACGAAATAACTTTTCATTTGCAGGCTTTCATATTTATTCCAAAACAAGGATTTACATACTTCTTTTTGAAGCCAGGGGAACCCATGGTCACATTGCTAATAATGACCTGCGAACTTAATTGTAAATTATAGAGACTACAACACTTGGACTCTTGAACCTGAGAAATAATCAATGATAACCATCTTTATCAGAGAAAAATTAGCAACTACTTAATAAGCGCCCAAACCCATAAAAATATATATATCAAAGATAGTCGCACCAAGAGAACCAAAATGCATAAAGAGCGGCATATTTACAAAATCCTCTCATCATATTTCACTTTTGTTCAAGCATTACACAAGAGAGAGTGCAACACTCTTCTGTACTTTCCTGAAAATATATTTACAAAAATTATGTTCGAACAAGACGACGAAGAAATGTTTTCACTTTTGATAAATAACAGCGAATAAATTCACCAGACTAATGAAAAGTCGGCAATGAGCTTGGGAAGAAAATGTTTTCTCGTTTGATAGTCTCAAAAGAAATGAAAGATAGCAGAAACAGAGGCAGAGAGAGCCTAAAAGCTTATAATTGAAAAGCAAAGCGCTAAATGTTGTTTGTTGAGAAGCTAATTTAGAACAGAACAATTTTGAGTTTTGAATTTTAAAGTACCAAAATAAAACATTGAAATACTTCCATGTTAAAGGCTTCTAAAAAAGTAAAAATATCCAAGGTAATAAGCAAAAGCTGAAACAAACTAGTGAACATGTACAATAAGGAATGAATAAACAACAATTCACGAAAATGCTAACAGAAACTGAAACAAAAACAGTATGACTCCATTATCAATATAGCCTAAACCAAGTAGAGAAACAACATAACAGATTGTTGACCATGAATAAGCTCAGGACCTAATTTGGGTTCAACAGGTAATCACATAATTAAAAACAAGTACCAAGAAGTGCAAACCAATGCATGTGTAAAATTAAAATTAACCACAATTACCACCACAAAACAACAATTCCACAAAAAAGAATTCCAAACTGACCATTTCATAATCCAAAGAGTTTTGCAATCTAATGAACAAACCTTAATTCAGAAAAGTTGGCAAAAAACAAAATTAGGAAAAAATAGTGTAATACTTGAATAGACAAGAGTTGAATAATTTTGTTAAGGACTCTAAAACGATGAATAGCATAAGTACTATTTGAAGGAAATTGATTCACTCTCTTGATTTCCTCGTTAATTGGTGTTTTCTTCTCTTCGCTCCCCAGTTGTTTCCACCTTGAATCCATATGTAACATCCCATAATTAATTTTATGGAAATAATTATTAAAATGATGAAAAATAAATGATTAAATTGAGGTATATGAAGGTTGATACGAAACAACCAAAGAAAATGGAGGGATGTCGAAAATCAGCAAACTACACGTTGTGGCAGCAAACTACGCACAATCATAACGACCAGGCTAGTCCACTGTCCACCACGCGTAGTGGTCTGTTTTCTGAAAAAAAATATTACTTCCCTCGTATCAACCAACATTTAAGAATTTTCATTTAACCATCAGAGAAAACTTGCAGAGAAGGGGCTGAGAAACATCAAAGAGCTTGTTCTTGAGTGAGAAAGATTAATTTATCAAGGAGAAACACAAATCCTGCAAGAAATTAACACAACGTCAACAAGGTAAGTGGTTGATATATGGTTTACAAAGGGTTATGAAAGATATTCTAAAATTTGATAATCAATAGTCTTTAAACTAAAATTGATGCTATAAATAGTTATGATTATGTGTTAGGGATTTGAATGATCCTTTATATATGGTTTAAGATATGTAAATCATGGTAATAATGGATTGTAGGAAGATTAGGTCATGAAGGAAATTATTGGAAATGTTAACATATGGATGAATTAAGGTTTATAAATGATGCTTTGATGATTCTAATTAAAGAATCAATGTGATAATGGTTAGTTAATGAATTGTATACGATTAATTTCGTACAGGAGGATCTGTACAATGATTGAGCAGGGATTGATTTAGTGTTGATATTGTTGATTTTTCTTATAGTTCAAGGTAAGTGTTCTTATGCTTACTAAATTGGTTCGTAAAATAATTCTTATGTAAGAATGTAGGTTTTTTCTAGGCCAATATATGTTTACGTACATGAAAACCTATAATGTTGTAATTGAGATTGCTAGATATAGAAGAACTATATTGAAAATGATATGTTTTTGTCTATATGTCTTAGTTACATATGATTGACATTTATATATTTTAGTAAGCATATGGTTGATTATTGAATGATTGTTGAAAAGCATATGTTTCCTTATTGATTATGAAAAGTATTGGATTGATTATTGAGCATGGCATTGTTATTGAAATGATGAGTTGACTATGAATTGATGACATTCTTGTTGTGAATGTGTATAAGTATGCTCTTTTGATTATAATTGACATACGAATTTATTATATGTTGATATTAAGGCATCTGTTGCTTTGTTATATGTATATAAGCATGTATTGCTTATGGAGCATACTTAATTAAGTTTGAGAGATATGAATGCATTGTACATTCATTATGTTGCATCCATTGTGTGACACTGAGATTGATATTCTAAGCTGGGCCTAAGGATTATTCTGATAGAGATCTCGATGTCAGTCTGGGACCGATGACATTTCGAGCTAGGCTTGATGCCGTATTGGGTACGAGGCTAATCTAGGATCGAGGGAAGAATGAAAAGAAAAGAAAAGAAAAGAAAAGGAAAAGAAAAGAGAACAATACCCTGGGACATATCGCATGTGATTGCATTATCATTCATATGCACATATCTAATTCGTATTTATATTTAACATGTATGATTATTGTTTTTTGAGATATGAATGCTAGAGTGGTTAAATATGAGTTATGTGATACTACGATATGGAATTACGAATGCTTCACTGTTCAAGATTGTGTTATATGTAAATGTGGGATATGGTATGATATAATTAATATTATTATTTATATGAATGCTATGTTGAATTCATTTGTTATACATGTAATGGATGTTGTAAACAAATGTGTGAAAGTGTATTAGCTTGAAACATTGCTGATGAGAAATAACTGTGAATGGCTGTACATGTTGGATGGTATAGCTTGATTGTGATATAGGAAGATCAGATCTTATACTGAGATACTGATTTTCCCTATGCTCATTTAAAACGATAAAATGTGAATCTAATGTTGTGTAATTGAGAAATACTCACCCTTTGTTTGAATTGTCTAAATGATGCACAGGACCATGACAAAAATTTGGAAAGATAAAAATCAATGTAAAAAATGAATTGGTTTTGATTTTTTCTTTAATGTCATAGTAAAACAAACAGATAATAAAATTATGTTATTTAAGATTTAAAGATAATTTGAGATCTAACAGCATTCAAAATAATTATCGCATAAAAAGTATATATCCATACCATATTTAACATATGTCATTATTAAACAACTCATATAATTTTCACAAATTAGGTGTCATGGCTAGTCTATACTACTAAAGTTAAAGTAGATTCTTAGAATTTTGATACTCGGATAACTAAATAATTAACATATGTCATTATTAAACAAACAAATTTGAATTTTAGTTAAATAATAATTGACGCAACATAATACATTTGAAAATAAATAAAAAAATATTGTTGCATATTGTTTGGGCTTAAAATAAATCATGCCAATGGGCCAACTTAAACGGGAGTGCAAATGTGTGAAAGCCCAAGTTGGTTATGAAGTCCTGTAGGAATTGAGGAAAGAAGACAAATCACAGAATATTTGATAAGATCAAATCAAGGAGATATTTATTTTGTGACAGAATATTTGGTGGCCAAAGGAAATTATTTTGCTGTCAAAAGAAGGCAACCCTCACCAGGAACCCTACATATACAGGAGTCTAAAGGAAGACAAGGAGACTCAATCATTCATCATAAGACAGCAACTCTGCTCTTACTTTACAGTATTGTTTTAGCCAATGACAAGCTTTATTTTTCGTATTTTCCTTATGCTTTACCGTTATATTCAGTTTTCTTGTTATTTATTTATTTTCAATTTGACGATTTTATGTCCAATGAGTCAAGGATCCTTGGGAAGAGATCGTTCTAATTTTCTCATTTTATCAATCGTTTGATTAATTTCAGATTTTGCCAATTTCAATTACTTTATTATTTGGGATAACATAAAAATTCCTGGCATGCTCGCATTTCATTTTTCTAACTTTGTTCACACTTTTGTTGTTACGAAAGGACGACGTTTGTAAACTTTCAAAAAGAGGCAAACAATTTGGCAATCCCGACAATTTGTTATTATTTAGCCTACGAAATGTAATGTAATTAATTAAAGGAACTAAATTACTAATTAAACTAACAAGAACTAAAAGCTAAGGGTGCGTTTATTAACAAAAAATTATACAACTTTTCTAAAAAATATTTTTGTGAAAATTAAAAAATTAGAAAACATGTTCAAAATTACTTTTTTCCAAGAAAACTAGAAAACAAGGTTTTTCAAATTATAACTAGACTTATAAAACTACTGAAAGTAGTTTTACACAGTTTTCTCTTAGAAAAAAGAGCTTCTTTTCTATAGTTTTCTAAGTTAGAAAACTAGAAAATACGCTAAACGTTTTTAATCTAAAAAATTCAAAAATATCATTTCTCTTTTTTATTAGTAAAGTAATTGTAGAAAGAGAACATGTGTATTTTTTACTTTCATAAAAAAATTATTGATGCATAGATTTAATTATTTTATAAATATTATTGATTTATATATTTTATTAGTTTTTAATATGAAATCTGAGATATTTTTTACAATTTGATTATGAAAAATTAGTTAAAAAAATCATAAATTATACATTTTTCTTTTTCGTTCATAGAAAATTTTTATAAAATTAGTTGAATTTGAGCAAATTTTTCAGTATTCTAAAATAGAAAAGTGACAGCTATTGAACATATTTTCTCAATTTTCCATGATTTTTCTTGAAATAAAAAATAAAGAAAATTACAGATAGAAAACTGAAAATAATTTTCTATTAATCAACGTACCCTGAGAGATTAAAACAATTGTTAAAGACAACATTTAGATCTCGAATTCCCAAAGTTGTTTAATTTTTAATTGGAGTTAGAATTATTTTTGTTTTTGTGACTAAACCATGATGATTTCTAAATTATATGAATTCATCTCTCGAGGTAGTTAACATCTAGCATTAACTAATTTATCATAAAATCTCTTTCTAAGTTAAATCAAATAACACGGCATTAATAATCTATGAATTACCCTATTAAGTTTGACCTTAATCTGAAGAATTTATGTCGATCTATCTCTAGATTTGCGTGCAAATCCTTTTAATAATGAGTGATCTATCATATATTCGATCTATAGATTAGTCCTATACGAATTAATATGTCGATTACAAATGCGCATTCAGGATATTAACAATGGCAAGATAAGTCATAATTAAATCTCAGTCAACAAACAACTCAACGATAAAACTAATATCCAAAATCTATTTCAATAAATAATATTTCATCTTAACCTAGGTGTCTAAGAAGTTCATAATTAAAGGAAAAATAACAAAAAACATATAGAAGAGAACTTGATAACTGCAGAGAAAACCATAATGACTCTACTATAGATGACCTGCCTGCTCCTTAATCTTCGTTGTTCTTTGCTCCTATCATGTTCTTCACCTCTTGGCCCTTAGAGAAATTGATTTTTTCTCAAAAATATGGTGGTGTGGTAGAATGAGAGAATATGATAAAATGGTGGCTAACGTTGTTTTATTAAAACCCTTCCTTTTCTTTTCTCCCATGTGACAAAACTGCCCCTGGAAGTCAAAAATCCGCTAAAGTACACAAATGGGTAGTGTCCGTGTAAGTATCATTTTCTCTGTGTAGCACTTTTGATCGAGGACACGGACAAGGTGATGTCCATGTAATTTTTGCACTGTGTCTGTGTACTTTGCTCAACATCTGTGTACTTCGACAGCCTCACCAAACTCGTTCGTTTCAACCTTTTTTTGTTGTAATTTTTCCACAAGTCGTACGGAGTCATTACATAGCCTACAAATTATCAAACAAGGGATAAATGAACTTTTTTCAACGATAAACTCTCAGAATACATGACAAAAATATAATATTTATAGCCTAAAAATTTGTATGATAGTATTTATGAATATTACTGGGAATTGTCACAGTTTTGTATGTAAATCCTTATTGAGGAGAGCTTAATTTTATTTCATAGAGAGCAAGATCATGGTTGCTGTTGTTTTATTGTGGATTTCTTCAAAAATCTCAACTTTAATAACTTCATGAGAAAAAAAATGAACCTGTTCTATTCTCAAAATAAGATTTTTATTGCAATAATAATTCGTAAATATTTGTAACAGTTTATGTTCAACAACGTTTTCATTCACTTTTTAAATTTCATCATTTTCTAGCTAGCTCTAGATCATGTTCATTTTCTAACAGAACAATTTTTTCTGATGTTGTTACAAAAATAATTATTCTGCATAACTTACTTAAAATTTTAGACAACAAGAACAACCATATAATTTAAACGGACAACAAATAAGAAATTGTTAAACATTTTCAAAATGAAATGAAACTCATTAGATTAATGAAGATTAAAGGTTGAAACTCATGAAATTCAATGGATTAAAGGATTTTAAAACCCATAACCTAAATGAAGAAAACTGTTAAAAATTCAAGAATGAAACTCCTTAAGATTAAAGGAGATAACTCATGAAAGTCCTTAAGATTAAAGGAGGTAACTCTTAAAATTTAAGGGAAATGAGTTTTATATTATTAAGTGGAATAATTTTACATAATTGTTAATCCATTGAACTTCTTCTAGGTGCACCTATAAACGAGATTGAATGGAAGAGCAAAACACACAACAAAAACAAGAACAACAAGTTCCTAAAATAGTTCTCTAAAACAACTTCTTTGTTCGGTACAATTTCATTACTGCGAGTACAAATAGGGTTGCTTCATCTTATCATATAGGTGATTTGCTTACTTGGTGTAGAATAGAGACCAAATATTCCTTCGGGAAAATGGCTTGTTACACGCTTTGAAGCTATTGTCAACGCTCTCAAAAAAATTTGGTCCTACAATCTAGAGGAATATTTTCTTGTGACAATGACTTCAATCAAATACATGGTAGCTAATATCATCAAACTTTATCATTTTGATGGAGGCAATTTTCTACGATGACAAAAATGAGTTTAGTTTTTCTTCACTGCAGTTTGTGTACGTTGTAAATACATCAAAACCAGAAGAATCGGAGAACAAAAATTGAACAAATAAGGAAGAGAAAGAAGTGGGAGACAAATGACTACACATGTAGGGGCATATTTTGAACGCGATAAATGATTCCCTTTTTTATCTATACCACAAAGTATAGTATGCTAAGGAGCTGTAGGAGAGGCTAGAGACAAGGTATATGAAAGAGGACGATACTAGTAAGAAATTTCATATCTCTAACTTCAATAATTTAAAAATGGTTGATGGTAGGTTTGCCATGGAAAAATTTTGTGAATTAGAAAGAATTCTAAATCATTTTAGTCAACATAACTTTAAAAGGAATGAAGAAATAGTTGTGTCTTTAATAATTGACAAATACCACCTTCATGGAGGGAGTTTAAACGGACTCTAAAACATAAAAAAATGCTTCTCTTCATGAACTTGCTAACCATCTTCGTATAGTAGAGGAGTTATACGTGCATGAGAATGAAAAAGAGCACTAGCAGTCTTGTCATTGAGAGTGGCTCAGCAAAACAATCTCTCACTAGAAGAATTATCTTACACTATGGTTATGGAGCTGGAGAATCTTGATGCAACAAGATTAGAAGCCCTGAATAGAATGATTTTGCTGAAACAAAAGGTGTCAAAGGCTTACAACGAAAAGGTACAAGTAAAATCATTTGAGAAAGGAAAGCTTGTGTGGAAAGTGATATTACATGTAGGCACTAGAAATCGTGTTTATGGTAAGTGGTCTGCAAATTAGGAAGGGCCTTTTAGAATCAAAGAAGTTTTATCGGGGAATGCTTATTGGTTGGAAAGCTTACAAGGGCAAGCACATCCCAAATTCATCAATGGTAAGTACTTAAAAAATTACGTCCCAACTATGTAGGAAAATCATAGCATAGAGTCTGATGTACTATAAAGCTATGAGTAGGCCTTTGGCCACTCTCATTGTAAGAATAAAAGTAATAACGGAATAGGCCAATGGCCATTTCTATAAATCATAAAAAAAGTCACCCTCCTTGGTAGTAATGGAATGCTCCTCATTCGGCTGACCCGCCAGTCCACTCAGAGATTCTAACGTGACAGCAACAAGGGACTCCATGCTGAAATCTTCCCTTCTAAGTCTCGAATCTCTTCCCTCCAATGGTCAATGGTGGCCAGTTGCTCATCAATCACTACACGTTGGGCAAAAAATTCGGAGGCAAGGAATTGGACGCTCTGACATCGAGTCTCGTAAGCATTGCTGAGAGCCTCAAATTGAGACATTTGGGCTGCTACCTTATCTTTTTTAGAAAAAAAAAGAGGCAAGTCCCGAGACAGAATGATAATCCAATTTCTGAGGGTTCATAGTGAGAATTTCTGCATGGTGTTCTGTTTAGAGAGCAAGAGGATGTCGATAGCATCAGCAGCTGACCTGGCTGTCTTGAAAGTCATAGAGGAAAGTTCAAGGCCATGGATTTATGACTCAAGAGACAGGCGACGGCGGAGCGATCATTCCTTCGTGGGTTGGCATGCAAGATTGAGCCAAAGGTGGGCAGTTGTGGCTTAGAGCGTGGGACCTTACGCGGTTGTTGTGAGTCATGGGTTTTCATGCGAAAATGTCAATTCCCTCGTTGCGAACATAGTCTGGGATATTCCCTCTTTATGTACATATTCTGGAATTCCTAGGCTCCTAACATTTATATATACTCAAAGAAGATCGGCCCAAGTCAAGTTCGATGGGTGCGCGATGTATTCTCTCAAATAAAAGCGGTAGTCTAGTTCCCCAAATTGGATCCCAAGCTTCATGTTAAGTTTAATTGGGAAAGCAACATCAAGAGCCCTAATATATGCATTAAGCCTCTTAATGTTGGGGAGCAATTGTTTGGGCTTAAAATAAATCATGCCAATGGGCCGACTTAAACGACAGTCCAAATGTGTGCAAGCCCGGGTTGGTTATGAAGTCTTATAGGAATTGAGGAAAGAAGACAAATCACAGAATAGTTGATAGGATCAAATCAATGAGATATTTATTTTGTGACAGAATATTTGGTGGCCGCTAAAGGAAAGTATTTTCCGACAAAGGAAATTATTTTGCTGTGAAAAGAAGGTAACCCTCTCTAGGAACCCTTCAAATATGTAATAGTCAAAGCAAATATCTATGAATAGAATTTGAATTTAAATTAAATAAGTTAATATTTATAGATAAGTACTAAATTTTATTTATAAATGTTTTTAAATAAATATATTTTATTTTAGATAAATATAAAATTTGAATTTAAATTAATCATACAATTTAACTTTTTAATGTGTAATAGTCATAATAAGTATCTGTTAAGAAAATTTAAATTTAAATCAAATAAGTTAATATTTAAAGATAAGTACTAAATTATATTTATAAAATTTCTTTTATAAAATATGAACTATTTGTACATAAATGTTAAATTTAAAAAGATTAAATTTATTTTTCGTCGCAATGCTAATTTATATTATTATAAAAATTTAATTTAAAGAGATATCACTTATTGTGATTTTTTACCTTATTAAAATATTTTTTATGATTATTTTATAGAATGATAATATCAAAAAGTTATACTAATATTAACAAGCTAAATACATCATATAAGTTATAAAAAAAGAACTAGGCTATTTAAGTTGTGAAAGACTCTGGTTTCTAAGATCTCAACAAAGCAAAAGAGTAACATAGTTCTTATTAATAATATTGTAAATTATTATTATTATTATTATTATTATTATTATTATTATTATTATTATTATTATTATTATTATTATTATTATTATTATTATTATTACTACTACTACTACTACTACTACTACTACTACTCTAAAATGTTATTTAAATTATTTCAAAAAAATTAATTTTAAAATTTTTATTTATAGTAATATTTTTTTTTCTCATGTTAATTAAAGGGTAGGATTCTATTAAGGCAACACAATTTTTCATTGTTACTTAATGTTAGAATCAGTTTTTTTTACAATCAATGGGAATTCATTACTTCAAGTCGTTGGCCAAATCAGCCAAAATACAATGTGGAGCTATATTACCCTAAACATGAAGACCTGAGGAAGAACCAACAGCTCTAACAAGAGTATGAGCTACCTGGTTCGCAGATCTTCTGATATATTTAACTTTAACATCTACCAAAGTTACTAACATGTCCTTGCAATAAAGTACTAACAATCCAAAATAAGAGTCTACTGAAGCATCTCTGTTAATTGCCTTTACCGTGTTCAAGCAATCAGATTGAAGGATATATCTTGTACCACCTTTCCATTTTATCCAAAAGAGCGCCTCCCGGATTGCCAGCGTCTCCATGAGGATTGGGTCCCAAATACTTTGATGGTGTGTTACCCTGCCACCATAGAAGGTCCCTGCACTATTTCTGCAGACTAGGCTGGTTGCACCTGAGCGAGCGAAGACTCCTGCATCGTCTGAAACACTGTGCCAACCTAGTAGTGGAGCTATCCACTGATCAGGCCGTGACAGCCCCAGATCTCGATCGGTCCCAGCTTCTTCCAACTTGTGCGCATGTCCCCAATCCGCAAGTAATTGCCTACACATGCAATAATTCCCTGGTTGCCTTAAGTTTGTTATTCCAAATAAATGCATTGCGATTTCTCCATAATGCCCAGCAGATTACTCCAATAAAGCTCCATCTTTCTTGATTCACTTTATCAAACATAATGCCTAGCAATTCAATGAAGTTGGTGACGTTACCAAAGTGCCAACCAATCCCTGATTCAACCCACGCAGACCTTGCGACATCAGAACATACCAAGGCCTGAAGTCTTGATTCATCATGAACTCTACATATAGGGCACGTGCTCGATTGTAATACTCCCCTCTGCATGAGTTTTTATTTTATAGGTAAGCAATTTGATATTGCCTGCCATAGTAAGTTGGTTATCTTTGGTGGAACTTTGAGTTTCCACAGCCTTTTCCAAGTCAATTTCACCCTTTGATCTTGCACTTCAGGTTGCGAATGCAGACACTTGTACCCTTCTCTCACTGAATAGCTTCTCGTTTTATCTGCTACCCAACACCAGCTATCTTCTGCAACTATATGGCTCAATGGTATGGCTAAGATTGCCTTCTGATCAGCTCAATTAAATAACCTGCAAATTGTCTTAACATCTCAACGCCTTTCACCTTCAACCATTAAATATGCTACCTGAAAGTCTCCAGTGTTAGCATCCAAAAGTGTGGTTATGAAACCTGTGGTCGTGCTAGGTAACCATGGATGCTTCCAAACCATTGTTCTCGTCTCGCACCCTATGTTTCTTCTATAGCCCCTTATGATTTGTTCACTCCCGACCACATACTTCGCCATATTGAGCTCACCACATCTCCTAACTTGGATTCCAAAAAATTCTATCCCAGAAAATATTTGACTTTTAGGACACGATCCATTAAACAAGACAGATGTTTGATCAATTGCCAGCCCTGTTTAGCTAAGAAAGCCTTATTAAAATCTTTTAGGTCCTTAAATCCTATCCCTCCAGAGTCCTTGCTACATCATAATTTTTCCTAACTTTTCCATTTCACTCCTCCATGCCCTTCTCCTCCTCCCCACCAAAACGCGTTCGTGACCTTATGGAGTTCTTGACAAGTAGCATTTGGCAAAAGATATAAGCTCATTGTGTATGTGGGTAATGCTTGCATGACCATCTTTAAAAGAATCTCCTTCCCTGCTCTAGTCAATTACCTACCTCTCCATGAAAGAATCTGATTCCTCAATTTTTCCTTAATGAACTCGAGTATAACTCTTTTCCTGCATCCCACCATGATTGGCATCCCTAGGTATTTACAAGGTCCCTCATGTTCTTCCACTCCAGTGTCATCTTCATCTCTATTTTTTCTTACAATGGAACTTTGGTACTAAATATTACAGTGGATTTGGATAGATTAACTGCCTGTCCAACTGCCTCCTTGTACTGTTGTAAGATAGCATTTACCATTGGCACTCCTACAATGTTGCTTTGAAGAACAAAAAAGCGTCATCCGCAAACAGTAAATGAGAGACACTTAGGGCTGATCTTGCAACCTTACAACCGCGGTATTCTCCCCTACGTTCCTTAGACTTTATCAAAGCTGTGAGTCCTTCTGACGCCAGAATAAATAGATATAGTGAAAGTGGATCCCTTTGCCTCAATCCTGTCTCAGGAATTATTGGACCGATAACTGCTTCACCCATCGTTACATTATACTGCACTATTGTCACACATAACATAACCACGTCAATCCATTTCCTGTTAAAACCCAAGGCCACCATTACTCTTTTAAGGAATTTCCACTCCATTCGATCATAACCTTTTTCTATGTCGATTTTCATTGCAACTAACCCGCTCTTGCCTTTCTGTCTACCCTTCAAACTGTGAACTATCTCATTTGCCACCACAATATTGTCTGTTTTAAGTCATCCTAAGACAAACCCACTTTGTGATTCTTGATTATCTCATCTAGTACTGATCTTAGTCTATTGGTAAGAACGTTGGCAAATATCTTGTAAATAACATTGCACAAGGCTATTGGGCGTAGCTCCTTCATCTTAATAGGTTTTTTCTTCTTCAGAACCAGTACAATAGTAGTATTGTTAATTACCTTCGGTAATACTCCCTCATTTAACCATCCAAGACAAGCCATCATTACTATCTGTCCAACCGTGCCCTAATATTGTTGATAAAAAGTCGGGTTAAAGCCATCTTCCCCTAGTGACTTATCTTTGTGCATGGAAAACACTGCATGTTTGACTTCGTATTGGTCAAATGGTGCTGTTAGGATTTAATTATGGCTGTCTGTAACTTTTTTCCCAATACAAGAGATAACTGCCTCTATTTATCCACCACCTGCTTTAAAAAGATTAGAAAAATAGCTTAGTACTAATCCATTCAATGCAGACCCCTTTTGCACCCAGTGCCCTTGGTCATTTTGTAAAGAATCAATCTACTGCTTCTTTCACATCGTATTTGCAAAGTTGTTAAAAGATATAGTAGTGAGATCTCCTGCTATAAGCCAAAAGGCCTTGGCTCTTTGACGCCAGAAGTCTTCTTCACGCTTAAGGAGCCTTTACATTTCTTTCTCTACTCTTGTCAATGCTTGAACTGCACTTTCTTCTCTTCTTCCTTTCAGACTTGATATCTTGGCTTTTTGCTCCTTAATTCTTTCATTAAGGTGTTGGGTTAATTGGCTTCCCCACTCAATCAGAGCTGCTCTACATTTCTGTAATTATTCTTGGATGGCAAGATCAGCATTAGTACTCCATTCATTTTTTATAACACCCCACAACCTAGTTTACGAATCCAAGCATTCTCAAATCAAAATCTTTTGTCTCTTTGCACAGGCACATATTGTTTTAGTTCTAAAAAGATTTGCGTATGGTCTGAACCTAGAGTTGGAATATGTGTGACCCTTGCTTGGTTGAAGATATTCCTCCAGTCTCTTGTCGCGAATGCCCGATCTAGACGCTGCTTCACCCAATTTACAGAACCTCTCCCTCTTTCCCATGTAAATGAGTATCCTAAACACCCTAAATCTTCAAGTCCACAGTCAACAATGGCTTTGCCGAATCCTTCTAAAAAACATGGGTGGGTTGTGCAACCTCACTTCTTTTCCAGTTGTAATAAGTCATTAAAATCTCCAAGAATGCACCATGGAAAATGCGATTTTGTCGACAGTTCCCTTAGCGGATCCCAAGAGTAGTGACGATGAGAACAATTTGCAAGGCCATAGAATCCTGTTAACCTGAATTTCTTCTCTCCCTCCAGGGTGATCTCTCCATCAATGCAGTGTTCTCCTTGAGCTAGTATTTGAATTGTATTCTCTTTCTTCCAAAATAATGCTAGCTCAACACTATGCCCGACTCGGTCCACTGAGATTGCACAGCATAATTCAACAACTCTCTAATTTTATTAACTGATTCTGCAGTACATATGGTTTCTATTAAAAAAAGAAAGTTCGGCCTTTTGTTTCGGACTTAGCTTGATAATATACGAATTATTGATGGATTGGCCAAACCTCGACAATTCCAACCGAGGCAACTCATTGCTCTCGACGAGCCTGCATCACAGTACCCGCCGTTGTTCCATTTTCTGGAATTAGGCCATCCATTGTGGAAAAACCCAAGTCCATTAAAGTATCATGCATTTCATTTTCCTTTTAGGGTCCACAAGAACCACGCTCCTTTCTTTTCCCTGTTCCTCAATTACATGCAATTGACCCACGTGATTTGCTCCTTTTCCATGCACATTGGGATTTCTTTCCATAACTATTTTAAAAATGATCCCCTTAATTGATGCACCACTATCCCCCATCCTTCCATCTTTTGCACCTCCATTCTCTGACAATTTCGTTCCTGTTTTGGTAGCGTTCCCATTCTCTCTTCCTTCTTTCCTCGTGTGTGCTCCCAGATCATCCCCATCAACAATGGTGTCGTGAGTAGCCAACGTGATCCTAGCTCTATTTGTTGGAGTCTACGAGGCCTTACTCTTAGCTTTGGAGAAAACCAACGTTCTACGGTTCTCCTGCCTAAGACTATTATTTCCTCGTCATCCTCTCCCGCTATATGGTAGTCGTCAATCTACTTTGCAACTTCTGCCATTTCTGTATTACCTTTGCTCATGTGGGATGATAACGACAGACTTGGTAGTGTAAGGTATGATTATACGAAAAAAACAAGAAAGAACTTATGAGAGAAAGACAAAGCACTCAACTTGGAGGCAAAGACATAATGAAAGCTATTTCTTTAATTTTTTAAGATACTTGGGGCCACATTAGCTTCAGATACTTCATAAGCCTGCAGAAAAGCAGCAAAATGACCTAAAAAAGTACAGTGAAGGAACTAGGATAGGAAAAAAAATACGAGAACAGTGGGAATATTAAGTTGGTGATGCTAGAATTAGGTTTGAGGGCAAAATAAATGAATGATCTTATTATCTATATTTATATATTATACTGAAACGAATGTCGGTACTTACAATTGTGATACTTAACTTTGTATATAAGTTACACATGACACTTCTAATTTAACAAATTTTTTTTGTTTTAAAATCCAACTATTTTTGGTAGAATGACATAAATCATATCAAAATAAATATAAAATTAAATTATTTGTATAATACAAGATAAAACATATCAAAATATAAATAATTTATTTTTAATAGTTTATGCATTTTTATTAATTTTCCTTATGGATAACATAATTTACATACATTTATAAAATTAATATTAGTATATAAAGAAGTATTAAGAAATTTGCTTATGGATAACATAATTTGCATACATTTATTACTAAACCAGAGTAATTTTGGTGCTATATACGTTTAGTTTTATAATTAAAAATTATAATCATTATATATAATATATATACTTATTTTTTGTATTTTTAAAGTTGTAATCCTTAATAAAAATTATTAAAAATATAATTTTTAATAATTGCAATTTTAATTTTCAATTTTTTACCTTAAAATAATTAATTCTTATTATGTCTTTATATGTTAAATTCTTAATTTAAAACGTTCAAAATAATTTCTCCTATCATTCTATTTAAAGTTATAGTTTGTTAACCATAGTATAAATACAACCAGAAAATCGTTCATAATATCAATAGTTGACAATTTTTTTAAAGTATTTGACGTTATTTTAATAATTAAATTGTAATACAATAATAAAATTAACAAAAATAAATGATAATTAACAACGTAAATGAAAACAATAAATAAATAATGTCACAACTTAAATTATAAATTAGTGGTATAAAATAAAGTGTAATATATCATCTTACTAAGAAATCACTTAGCGAAAACAAGTGATTTTTTCTCTATTATTTTGTTATTGATAGATGAAAATATTTAAATTACTTATATTGGATTTTTCTAAAGTTTAAAGCCTATATTTTTATTCATAATCTATAATCTCTCATCAATTTTTTATTTTTAATAATGACATGTGACAACCAAATATAAAATTATATGTCAAATTTTTGTTTTAAATTATCTAATTTTATATTTATATATGAAATTATCTCCACAAACTAAGACATCATTTTCTTCCATTTTCTAGATCTTCAAAACCAGTGTCCAACCCTACAAGATCAGACATTATTTCAAGTTAAATCTTCCCTCTTACGTCTTATTTTGTTCAAATTAGCAAACTTTTCGAAAAAATCATTTTTATTAGATTATATTTTCTAAGAATTAATTTTCTAGAAATTATCTTTCTAAAAAATATGTTAAATATTGTTCGTGCAAAATTATATTTTCTAAGAAACAAATAATATATATTTAATTGTTTATAAATTAATATTTATATAATTATACTCACTAAGATGACTTTAAGGCTAATCACATAAAAAATTAGGGTTAATTACATAGTATACGATATTTATTTTCTATATTTCAGTTTGAGACGATTGTATTTGGGATAATTACGTGAATGTCTTCTTTTTAGTCATGGTATACATTTTTAACATTCATTTTCAATTATACCACTTTTTAATAACTAAGCATCCGATGTTTTTTTTTTTAAAAATTAACTTCCACAATAATTTCCTTGATTAGGTATAAATGAATAAGTTTTATTGGGTCTTGTATCAATGTATAAATCCCATTGTATTTACACTTTTACGATGGGCCTTTATGTTTTGTTCAGCCCATTCTCATCCAATTTTCAATCACTTTTTATGCAGTCCATTCTTCTTATTTAAGATGATGTAATCCCTTTTCTAGACCTTTCTCTTATCATTTATTGATATTGTCTTTTTATTCTAACTTATCACTATCTATATTCATTGCATTCATCTTCTTTCTTCTTCATCCTCTCGTTTATATCTTATCATTACCTTCTTTTTTGTTTCATTTGCTAGGTTAAAAGATTGAACTTATCAGTATCTTCATATCTCTTTCTTCTTTATTGTCTCATTTAATCATTTATTTCCACTTTGTGTTTTCTTTTTCACTTGTTTAATTAGGTATTAATGGCGAAAGCTCATCAAACTAATCGATTCTGCATCTGAAATGATGAAAAAATTACTATATTTTGGAAAATTTCTACTTTGTAAGTTATTCTTAAAACTTTTCTTTTTACTGCTCTAAGTTTCAGGTTTTTGAATTTTTAATAACTAATTATTCATTGTAAATAATCTTCATGTAAATTTTTCATTTTATAATTTATATTGTGTGAAAGTGTTTTGATGTATATATTCTGTAAGTTGGTTTAAAGACTTTTACATAAATATACACTCATATATGTTATTTGATGTAAAATAAAAAATATTTAGTTTATTTTTATATCAGTTTTATTGATTTAAATGTAGTATTAACTTCATGCAAAATTTTCTACGATTTTTTAAATAATCTTTTCAGTTTTATCTATTTTTTATACTTTGTGTTGTTATATTTTAAACTATTTTTTATGATTATATAAACTTCATACATACTTGATATATAATTGAGAAATGCTAGTAACACTCTCTCTAGTACTCTCTTTTGAACACTCCATCTCTTATATTGACACATGACATATAATTTCAATGTGGTAACTTACAAATTGTTATACAAGTAAATTCATCTAAATAATAACATTATTACTACTTATAATTATTTTTTCTTTTTTTACTTGATTAATTTTAGTTTGATTTTAATACAAAAAATATAATAAAATAGTAAAATTATAATAAAAATTACAAATTTATTCAAGAAAAATTCTTTGCATAATAAAAAAAATTATCTTTTTGTGTAAGATTAACAAAAAATTAGTATTTTTTTTGTAATACTAATAAAACTAACAAATATTCTTCATTTCATATGACATTGAGTTTTAATTTGAGTCATATAATAGTATTTTAGTACATTACATCTGTAAATAATAGTTTTAAATATATAAAAAATTGAAAGATTAATATCTTATTTTTTTATCTTAAAATATACTTCTTATCATTAGGTAAGTTAAATCAACAATTGTTAAGGATGGTTAGCTTCTTCTGTAAAATATTTGTTGTTTCCCTTTTGGATTTCTTCTATTTATTGACACAAAAGTGAAAGAAGAACCTTTCTTTCTTATTATTTCTCTTGTTACGATATGCCTATTATATATGCTACCAAT
>CANYCX015625156.1:0-14063 GCA_948193385.1 Breynia disticha f. nivosa
GTTTTAGGAGATAAAATCTTCTTTGGAATGACCATTCTTTGGCTATGATCCTTTGGTTATGATATGGGGAAAAGGAGGTTTGTGGATGCATGGAGGAAGGATATGGGTTGGCGGTTTTTTTTTGTCTGAACCATGAGGTATCCTGGGCACCCCAGACTAATCCTCGTTCGAGCCAGGCACAAGAGCGGCAAAATTCTCCCAACCAAGTTTTAACGCAGCTACGTAGTCAGGACTCGAACTCAAGATCTCTGGTTAAGCTAAAACAACCTCACGTCAGTTGATCTACGCGCTTGGTGGTAAGGGTTTGCGGGTTTGTGGAGGTTCATTCATAACACCCATTTGCCTTGGGGTTGCTCTCATACTATAAACGTGTCATATCAAGAATCGGTAATTTTTATCTAATAATACGATTAATAAGTATATCATAGGCACGACACACATGACACAAATTTAATTTTTATAATGTTTACATTATAAATAAAGATATTTGATAGAAAAAAATCACTGATATGGTTACGACTTACCAACCTGAATTATTATCCCTAATATTTATTGTCATTATTGTTTGATCACACAAGAAATAAGCACTTAATATATTCCATCCATTAAAAATTCTCTTAATATTAGAATGAATTTGATCGTATTGAATCTGTAAACTTTAAAAGTGCTTAATACCACTATTTAATTAATCAAGTTTATTAATTATACACAAAAACTTCTGCACAGAATCTGTAAACTTCCCTTCAAAACTAACTAATAAACCTAAAAATTACGTATTTAAATTCCAATGTTTGAACAACCTAGCTTGAATTTAAGTTTCACAAGAAAAAACAGTTAGTTTATTACTTACGTGAAAGAGAGGTCCATATTCCACTGCCTTCAAATTTGATCAAAAATATTTTGATGCTTATTGACTTGGTTGACCTCGAAAATTGCTTAAAGTCTTCTCTCTGAAAAGAGGGAAAAAAAATCTTTAGATTGTAAGTTTTGAAGTAGATACACGACTTTTTCAAATGTTTCATATTTATGTTAAAAAATTTCGATGCATATAAAAAAAATAAATCAGTATAACAGTTTTATCGCTCCCGATTTCCTTTATGCTAGTAATAAAAGATAAGATATTATAAAAAAAGTCGGCACTGCACTGTCCGAATGTAAGGATCGTAACTATATGAATAAAGACAAAAAAGAGACGGCTACCTCTCTTTACATTGCAATAGGAGAAATCCATAAGCCACTATTGAGATTTAGCAATAAAGAGTTGAATCAAAAGCATTGGAATAGGAGAAAGAAAGGCTTAACCACACAATTAATCATGTTGGGATGGCAACTTGTGGGATGATATTGATGCCCATATAATAATTCCACACATAACCATACAATACAATGGAAAAAAATAAAGAAGACATTGGATGAAATGATACAAATTGGCAAGTAGGTAGAAAGAGATGGAGATGATTGAGTAAGAAAGATAAATGCTTATCTTCAACACTACAACAAAACAAAAACAATATCTCTTAGGTTATTGCAACCCAACTAGCTACCCCCTCCAACTTGCCTACGTTTTGTTTGACTTTCCGATAATATTTTTATTGCGTGCCATGTCGGCAACATAATTAATACAACAGAGAATTCCGCGTCCGAGAGTTATGAAATGAACAAAGAATTTATAAGTGATGTAGATTTATTAATATATTGAAATTTTGGGTAAAGACGTGTTGTGCTCTTTTTGTCTAGCTGCAATTCCATTAGACTCACGCTCGATAAAAATCTCTCCAAGACTCTCCAAATCTAAAACTAAGAGGGTCCCATTTTTCTTGCTAGACGTGGAGATGGCTTAGCATAAAATTAGATTTTATGCATGTGTTTTAACACGTTGTTTTAAGATATGATTAGTTTCCAAACTTTTGATTTATTATATTATCGGAAACACCGAAAGATAAGTAATCTTTCCGCAGCCATTAAAGGATTATTTCGAACGAATATTTTCCCAACAAATCGGCTAATCTTTCATCATCTAAAGCGGATTAATTAACTTTGATTACTTTTTTAATAAAATTTAAACTTCATGTTTTGCCTTCACTTATTTATGGTTTAAATATTTTAGAGTTGTTTTAAAATTTAGCAGCACCATAATTTCTTGACATCAAATTGAGAATTCTATAATTAATTTCACTATTTTTTGTAAAAGAATAATTTAGAATTGAAAATAAATTCTTAGTATGTATTCAAATAGAAATGAAGTGCAGGGAAAAATTTATTCAGTTTTATCTTCTTAAATTCCTACTGTGTGAGGAAAAAACCGATTATATTCTTTACATGACGAAATATATTATATATTATACATTATCCACCATAACGCATAAAGGAAAATAAATTTCTTTTTTATATTGAAATTTTCATTATTTGTATAATCGAATTGGGATTTGATATGTGGACCTAAAACTTTAACTTTACCAAATTTTAAACGAAATTAACATAAATGTACTTATTAAAAGTCTTAGGGTTCTGTGATGAAAAAAAAAAAGAAAGAAAAGAAGAATTACTTCGATGGGGACAATACCAAATTATCACAAGAATTGATCAAGTCAAATCGGATAAGACAACAATCAATTCAAATTAGGTGGTTTCATTCACAATTATCTATGTTTGCAGCCAATAACAAAATAGAAAAATAAAAATAGTTTCCAAAATTAAAAAAAAAAATTGATGGTTAGTGGGTTGATTGTATAGATATCTATTCCAAATCCAGCTATAATGGGAATAACTATAACTAGTCTTTTATTTTTATTTTTACAGGATAATTACTTATTTATGGAATTGTACAAATGCTATTTTTCGTTTTCATATAATGTTTAAAATTATATAGTTTAAATTATTTTAAATTTTATCATAAAATTTATATTGTGTTAATGTGTTTTTAACGTTCATCATTTTTACAAAAATGAATTTCAAATGTTTTTGTTAAAAAATTTAAGGTGAGAGAATGATGCTCCAATCTAAAGTTCAAAAAAGCAGTTATATTAGTACTTACATATGTCTCATTTCAAGAAAACTAGCAAGAATTATTCGAACCTGCGATCGTCAGGATATTAATGTCTTGTCATTACCGCTAAGCCAAGAGGATAATTTCAAATGTTTTCTAGTTAGTCTTTTGTGTTTGTACCAAACGTTAAAAGTGTAATTCTAAAAAATAAAATAATTTTCACAAATATTTTTTTTCAGAACTCATTTTTTATCAAAGAAATGGACCCACAGACTGGACAAATTATTAGCTATGTAATAGCATTCTGTATAATGAGAATTGACTGACATATTGACGTTAAGAAAAGATGTGTATGTAGCAAAATATCAATTCGATATTAATTAAGTAGACCACGGAATTTATGAAAAAAAAGAAACACAGATTGTTGAGCAATCCATATTGGAAAATGATTGGGCATTGTATTGTATTGTATTGTATTGTAGGTTGATCCAATGGAATTGGGAGGATACCCATCGTCCGTGGGTTCAGCGGTTAAGGGGTTCAACTCTCACACTAAGGGTGAGCGGTTCGAATCCTAGAGCCGTAGCGGCGCTTGGGGAGGCATACAGGCCCGCTGGTCTGCTGGTTCGCCAGGCTACCCGAAAGGATGCTCCCTGCCCTTGGCCCGTGGGTTAGCCCAACCCCTTGCCTAAAATTTGGAAACCAAAAAAAAAAAAATGGAATTGGGAGGATGAAGTAAGGCAAGAGAGAAATTGAAAGCATCAAAGGCCAAAGGGTTTCGTTATCTACACCTCTCTCTCACTCCGACTGTTCCAAACTAAGTCTTCTGATAAGCATCACATCTCCACCAATGGCATTACTTATGTGGCTTGCAGGCTTCTCCATTTCATTTTCAATCTCACCAACACATTTTTTTTAATTTTCATATTTAGTCAACATTAGCAACTTCCATTTACACGCTCCGCACTTCACTTACTTTACTCCTTACCTACTTTTCGTCCGTAGGTGCAACGGTAAAAAGAACAACTAACACATTTAGGGTGCTGAGTTCGATCTCTGGCTTCTTAACGGCGCTAAGAGAGACATACAAGTCTAGGCTTGTTGGTTCGCCAAACTCCAACGGAAACTCTGCCCTTAAATCGTGGACTAACCCGACCCCTTGCCTAATGTAAAGCTACATGGTCTCTCTTAGGACTAATGTGAAGTGGGAGGAACAACTTCTGCCTCATAAGGGCGACTTTACTGCGATCTATTTCTGAAAACACACTAAATTAAACCTCACAAAGAATTGAATTATCAACTAAACCAATACATCATCTATTGTTTGAAGTAGCTCTACCTTCATTTGTTTCTTCTACTCAACACTCGAATCTTTCCATTTATTCTATACACCATTATGATAAAGAGTTCTTTGACCAATTTCGCATCTTTAATCCTTACTCAAGCATTTTTGTAGTTTTTAGTTTACTTGAAAATATTCCATCAATTTTAATCACAACCCAAAACAAAAATAAAAAATCAGAAAAAAAAAAGTCTTCTACAATGTATGACAATAACCCTTTTACTGTTCCAACAAGAAACTACACCATCAATGCACATTTTCTAGTCAATCTGCACAGCTTTTGATTTTTAAAACTGTTTTTCATTGTCATGATAGGCTTGATTGTCAAAACTTTATAATATTTTTTATCTCTAAAAATTAATAAAATGAATAATGCAAAATATGTCGGTGTTTATTAGGGGTAAACGACACATATAAATATCATATGTTTGCCAAAACTTTAATCTAAATTATAAGCATTTATTAAAAATATGATATAGTCTTCTGCTGGTAATGGCATCACGTGGTTTGACCCGGAAAGATGGGTCGTCCACGTCGGTACGCAGAGAAACCAAGCATTAGTCAAAGATTTCAAATATCACCCTCTACTTTTCTTGGTTTTTATTTCTGCTTCAACAATTAATTTATTATTGATAATTTACTTATTGAGAAATCATGTATTTAATTGGTCCAAACCATAATATTATATCCGTGCCACATGCTCTGTATGAACGGTTTGAAAGAAACTAGTTGAACCAAAAATACAAAAGGTGATGTTGAATTATATACTTCTTTTCTAGTTGACGTTAGTAGACAGTTTCAAAATATCAATTTGACGGATTTAAAAACTTTTTTAGGGGTGAAAAAACCCGAGTTAAATTATTATATGTAGCAATATGATGAGGGTAATCTTAGAATAAATGTATGACAAAAAAATGGAATTATACAAGTAAACACGGCAAGAGAAATAACCGCTCGTTCACTCCTTTATCTCCGTGTTATCTATTTTATTTTTTTCATTTTATGTGAATTAACACAATTAAGTACCCATTTGTGATGCATATAATTTTATTTTTTATGTTATGATATGTAGGAACCAAAATTACAAAAGCAAGATTAGGGTTTTGTGCAGCACCAAAAGCTCTTCAATGTGGAAATAATCTCCTAGACGTATACGCATCATTTTCTGGACTCGCCTTAAAGTGTACGTTATCTTATCTTGTTAAAGAGACTAAAGAATCAAGAATCTTAATTGATGCTAAGATTTGGAATCGCAATGTGGAAAACTATCATTTAAGATTAGTAGCCAATTTCTATGTTGTTCCCTCCACCTTTATTGAAACAATCAAGTTTATATATTCTCCTGTGAATTTTGATTACTTTCTCTCTGTGTCTACCTTAATCTATTGCTCATCAAGTAGATTTCGATAACTATCGATCATATCACTAAAGCACATCTTTCTACTTCTCATAGCCTAAAAACTATTGATGATATAACTATAATGATAATGATAATAATCGGGATACGTGTTGTATGTCGTATTGTTAATTTAAGGTAAATAACATATTTAGTGGAATAAACCAACTTTTTTAAAAAAATTATTTCTAGAAAAAAATATAAATTAGGTACAATTTATTGGAATTATTGGTCAAGTATCATAGTTATATATTCCTATGTCACATTTTGATATATAGTATTTCTATATTGTTTATTTCATCATATAATTAACTTTTTATTTTTATCATATTATTTATTGTTTAAAGTATTTTACTCTTGACATATTATAAAAGATATTGTTATTTTTTTACTTTATAATTATAAAAATTATTTATTAACATAAAACGGTGAGAATATTTGTTATTTATATGAAAAAACTAATCAATAAAAGTTGATGACATGGATCCTACATGGGAAAACAAAAAAGGTGGGATGACATTAATCCATATCATTTCCCTCTTACAAGGTATCAAAAAGCTATACTCGAAAAATTTTCGCATATTGAGTGATGTCACAAAATACGAGACAACTAATTAATAAAGGGATTAGTGATTTAATTCAATCATGAAATCATGGTTATGGGTATTATATTGGCTTATCTTTGTCGCTCTCCAAATCCTTCACACTATATTTATCTGTCCATTTGGCTATTACATATCTAAAAGCATCCAAATCAAAGATTCATTTTGTTGTGATTTCGTCACAAGACGTCTCAAACTCTTTTATTCCTTTCTTTTAATCTGTAGAAGTAGAATTATATTAAATCACAACCATAAAACCTAATGAAAAAGTGTGTAGCAAAATTCCCATCAAAAGGAGTACAAAAGTTTTGCAATTGATTCAAAATAAATATCTAAGCAATGATATATAAACATATCAACAGAGATAGACCCAAGAATATATTACAATGATGACATTGAATTTTGCAAACTAATAAATATACTCTTAACCGAAATATTTAACTATAGTCAGTAGAAGCATTACCTATAATAGAGCCAATGGAACGCATATTATAAAGAATTTTGTCATTGGCAATGAGGTTAGGAGCTCTTATTGCCCCTTAAATCCATTCATGATCCTCAATAACAGTAACACCTTTTAAATTTATATTGGTTTTCCTCTTGTTTTCTTATTTTTTTTTCTATTGAGTAGTATATTAATTAAGTCATCTCCAATGGAAAATAGCATGGGGTGGGAAAGTGGTAGCATGTCACACTCATTTTTGTATACGTAAAGTTAGTGTTTTGTGTGTCATGTCTTGTTTATATACGTATGAGATAATTACAAAATTCATATATTAATTGAAAAGGTGTACAAAGAGATAGATAAACACATGCCTTTTTGTTTTGATGCATACTACACATCAACTCCATTTTATTGCTGATCACATTACATGAAGTTTCTCGCAACGTCACTACACACCCCCTTCAAATTTTATTTGCTGCTTTATGATAAGGGCGTCACTTATACATGTTTCTTCTGAATGAAATAAGGAACTTGTCCATTGAGAAAATGAAATATTGTCATTATTTACTGTATCGGACCAGATGAGTCTTCAGGAGATCCGCTTCAGATATAAGCTTAGTGAAAGATGATAAAAATGTGTCTAACGCTATGCCTTTGTCGAAAATTTTAAGACAATAAATTATAGTTTATACATTTTATGGATCTTTCGCATACACAGTAATTTTTTCGACGTAAGATTCACACTTATTTTCTAAGAAAGTAAGGCCTCACTTGGCTCAAATTAGTAGATTTAGCTTTTCTAAGAAGTTCATTTCTCTGGAAGTTGTACGTATATCCTAAGAATTAGCTTTTCGGGAAGTAAGATCAAATTTCGTTTGTTTCAAATTATACTTCCTGGAAGTAGATAATATTTATTGATTTTGATATAAATTAATACTGATATTTACATAATTGTCTTTATCAGTAACCAATTAGATATTTTATAAGATAAATTCAAGGATAAACGTTGAACTTTTCTAGAGAATTTCAACTTATCTAAGATTTATTAGTTAAGTAACTTCCCTCAAATAAGGAAGTAGAGAGTTTGACTTACCAGAAGATGAATTCCGAAATGTAACCAAACATGACAGTTTTATACACTTCCCAGAAAATACAACTTTCCTTTCTTACTTACTCCCAACTAAGCGAGTCCTAAATAGAAAACAAAAACTGTGTTTATCCAAAGCAGTGAAAGGCGGCTAGGCACAACTATGTAACATAAGAGATAAAGCATATGATAGTTGTTGGGACTATTTAGTCAGTTACTAAATATCTGATATGTTAAAATAATGTTATGGATAATTAAGAAAATAATTTTTTAAGTGAAAAAGGTATGCACTTTCGGCTAATATGGGATATGGACAGAGGCAGCCAGTTAATTCGTAGTTGTAATAAGCTATGAAGGCATTGTTATTGGAAGATTTAGAAGAGCTTTTTGGACATTAAGATGTTGTTTAGTGGAAGCTTAATGATGATAATGTTGATTAATGTCAACAAGGTTAATTAATTAAATTAATATTAAGTATTTTGACGTGTGATGTAAAATATAAAATTATATTTTTTATTATATTTTTAAATATTTGGGTGTGAAATATTAAAAAATATAATTATTTTCTCTAAAAAAATGGAGCATTAGCTTGTTGCATTGCTAGTTAAATTTTGGAACTAGATTTCGAGAAATAATTCCGATTCCAGTGAGCACATTTTACTCTTGATTAAAAATATTTGAATATGTATGGGAATTCAAAAATTTTTTTAAGAAAGAGTAAAAAATACAAATTTAATGTAGTAAAAGAAGACAATATAAAAGGAGATAGTACTAAAGAAAATTATAGAAAAAAAAATGTTACATGACGAGATATGACTAAGGAGCGATCGCACATCCTGATCTTTTGTCACCCAAATACAATATATTAATAAGACCTTTCATACCCAATTTGAGCATTCGATGTTTACATATTTGAATTTTGAACTCGTAACGACCATACCATTTTTTTTTCTTAGTAAACTGTACAAATTTGACTCATATAATAACCACATTAATTTTTAAACTCCAACAAAGTAAAATAGACCCTCATCAACTGAAAAAAATTTAAATTCCAACAAAGTAAAATAGACACTCATCAACTGAAAAATGTAATTTCATTTTTAAATTTTGTTAAAGATTAAATTAAAAATTAAATTTGGAAAAAAAAGCAGTAGGTATGTTTGCATAACATATGATATGATAGACTTGACATCCACCAAACCTATCCTTCTTATCTCTTAGTGTCTCCAAGTTCCCACCTACAAGGAAAGGAAGAACTCCAAAACCATAATGGCTCCCTTTCCGTAGGGATACATTCAATACCGTACAAACTACTGTTTCAATTCAACCTAAACTATAAAAATCATTATTATCAGCCACATGTTTAATCTTTGTTTAACTATTAATCTGAATTATTATATTCAATAAAATCAGTTTGGAATCTCTAATCTTCCCTCTACTATGGGACCTACCCACCTAAGTAAACCACGGCCGAGCCAATACCATGAAGAAATATGACTGACCCTCTCTCTCAACTTGCCATGTGGGGCATTTGCGAATCCACGACTTGTCCGTACGAAATCACCAAGATTTATTTGTTTTTTGGTAAAAAATCACCAAGATTTATAGTTGTGTGTATCTTCTCATGTTCATTGTTTTCTCTATTATTTCATTTCCCCACAAGGAGTTAAATCCTGCTGGTTCTCTGTTTATGACCCCTTTTTCTTCATGAAATGAGAAAAATATCGGATGAAACTTATCCAAATGGGAGTCCTAAATGGAGGGAATGTGACCCAGGGAAGGAAGGAGGGAAGAAATGAAGAGAAACCCACTAGGAAGGCAGCCAGGCAATTAATTAATGGGAAAATCATTATGATAATTCTTTTATGGGTTAGAAATAAAAATAACAATTTGGGTTGGTAAGTCGTAGTGAAATAAACATTACGAATATTAAATTCGTGTCAATCATATCGTGTATTAATGGTATTATCTAATGAAAAATTGTAATGAAGTGGGGAATCTATTTGTGTTTGATGTCTATCCAATAAGCAGTGCTACAAGTAGTACTTGCACCCATGCATGTCCCTTGCCTTATTAATCTGTTTGTATGAATGACCCCACGCCCCATCCTACCGGAACTTACCCCAAATCTCTCACTCTCTAATTGGTAGGTGTCATTAAACCAACAACTAATAATACACCAGATTTTCAATTATCCCAAATACCTTCGGATAACATTTATTTATTTATATATTATAAACAGGAGATGTCAATTCTACTTTCAATTCATATATTATCTGTATGTTTAATTTTTTAGAAAAATAAGAGTTGACCTAAAAAATAGGAGGAATAATAGCAATTCAATTGAAAATTGTTGCAAAATTGTTCTGTTGCTATTACTTTGTTTATTAAATTTGATTGTAGTTTTTATTGGACAATTGTGGTGAAATTGTGCCGCAATTTATTATCATTGTCAATTCGTTTTAGTCATATTATAATCGTATCATAATTTTTTTTATAAAATATCATTATTTTTAACATAAGTCCTAAAAAAATTAAATTCCTCTCATTTGTGTGATATTATAAACGTGTAGTTATGAATCATGCAATCATATCAGCAATTCCCAACTCTAGTTCAAAAAAAAAAAGACCTCTAGTTTGAATCATAAACATGTAGTGTTTAAAAAACTTATAAGGACTTTTCCATATTTGTAAGACATAATCCATAGTTTACAAGTATCATTAACTAATGAATCCAAAATGAGAAAGAGAATAAAAAGTAAAGGAAAAAAGGGAGTAAGAAGAGAGGAGTGTGCGTGGGAATGGTGTGGTGATGCAGAGCAGCAAAACTTCAGGGGGGATGAACTTAAGTAAGGACAAGGTCCACACTCATGTGAAACCCATCAACTTGTTCCTATGAGGTCCCACGCCCCACAACACACACATACTCTACTCTACTCCACCTTGGATCTTCTTCCTCTTCTTCTTCTTACACTCCCCACACCACCACATTATCTCATGAATCTTCCTACTTACTTACCTCTATCTCTGACCCCACCTCACCCACATCCCCCTATCTTCTTTCATCATTTTTTTTATAACCCTATTTCATTAACTAATTAAACTATTATTATATCCCATCAAATACCAGCTTCCCCACCTATATATACACCCTCCCAACCTTCTTCCACACCATTAACTCCTTTCCTATAGTCAACAAAACACAACCCATCTTTTCCTTTTTCCTCTCATCGATCCTAACATAACATAACACAATATACCAAAAAAATGGATGGAAGCTCAACTGAAGAAACAACTACTACCGATTCTATGATGTCCATGGCACGGCAGCATTCTATTTCGCCCTTCCCATCGCAGCTGCAGCGCATGGGGAGTGGCGCGAGCGTTGTTTTGGACTCGGCTGAGTCCGGACATGAGGCGGAGTCCAGAAAACTCCCTTCCTCTAAATATAAAGGCGTGGTCCCACAGCCTAATGGGCGTTGGGGGGCCCAGATTTACGAGAAGCACCAGCGTGTGTGGCTTGGCACGTTTAACGAAGAAGACGATGCTGCCAAAGCCTATGATATTGCCGCGCAAAGATTCCGTGGACGTGACGCTATTACTAATTTCAAGACTGAAAGCGTCACTGAAGATGATGATATCGAGACGGCTTTTCTAAACTCGCACTCGAAAGCTGAAATCGTTGACATGCTGCGAAAGCATACTTATAGCGACGAGCTTGAGCAAAGCAAGCGAATTTACAAACTTGACCCCGCTGGAAACCATAATAAACACAATGGGCTAAATAACAATTACCCGGCCGGTTCAGACCGGCTCTACAAATCCCGGGAGCAACTTTTCGAAAAAGCCGTGACTCCAAGCGATGTGGGGAAGCTAAACCGGTTGGTCATTCCAAAACAACATGCGGAGAAACATTTCCCGTTGCAAAACGGCACCGGCGTCGCAAATAATACGAAGGGCGTTTTGCTTAATTTGGAAGACGTTACAGGGAAAGTTTGGAGGTTCCGGTATTCGTACTGGAACAGCAGCCAAAGTTACGTGTTGACGAAAGGGTGGAGCCGGTTTGTGAAAGAGAAGAACTTAAAAGCCGGGGACATTGTGAGTTTCATGAAGTCAACCGGCCCGGACAAGCAGCTTTACATAGATTGGAAACCAAGGGTGGGTTCGAGCCCGGCTATTCCGGTTCAACCGGTTCAAATGGTTAGGCTGTTCGGAGTGAACATATTCAAAGTAGGAGGCGGCGGTGAAGGTGTCGTGGGCGGGTGTAATGGAAAAAGATCACTGATAGAAATGGAAATGTTGTCATTAGAGTGCAGTAAGAAACAGAGAATAATTGGAGCTTTGTGACATTTTTGTAATATTTTTTTTGAGTTTGTGAATGTGTTGAATTAAATTAGGGGGTGGTGTTGTGTACTTGCAAGTTGCAAAAAGTTGATAAATTGTATATTAGAAGACAAAAAAAAATGAAGAAGAAATTAGGTGCAACAGATTTAAAGGAAGAAAAAAGAAAATCTAATTTACAATATGTTAAGCTGTCGATTTTTGTTGTTTACCATGTTTTTATTTTCCTGTTTCTGATTTTTGGCGTTATATTATAGGTTCTGCAGCTTTCCATTTCAAACATTATTTATGATCAGATAGGATAAGACATAAGTACTATTCATATTTATCTTGTGAAAAAATTGGTTCCGATCGTACCAAATGTTTGGGAGGTTTATTGGGTCTGAAAACGATGCGAACAAAATTAAATTACTTACGAAACATAAAATTGAATTTTATATATTGATATAAGAACAGGAGATTCGCACCAAGAATTTTCCCATATGTTTTGTAAAAATTATAGTGGAGTGAGAAATGATGGATAGGAGGCCCTGCCAAAGATGTGGAGTTTAATGAGTAGGCTTGCCCAATGAGATTTGTTCTTCTGAAATGATATGTCCAGCTGGTGACACAGCCTTCTGTCCAATAATATGGTGAAAATTATTACCCTCCATTCTTCTATACTTTTTCACTCGTGTATCCATTTACAACCTACAGGGACTTTTTCTATCTGCCTTTATAACTTGTGACTCATTAGATATTTGATTATATATAATAAAAATAATTTTAATTTTACATAATTTATAAAATTTAATAAAATAAAAGAGTTTCAGTTCCTCACCTAGATACATCATCACAACTTGTTATTATAATTTCCACTAACTGTTTGCTAGTGCTAACAATGGAACTTCATCAAACTTTGATTCGATTTCCTACTAAGCACAGTGATAAATAAACCCATCATGGCTATACAAAATTGGTTAGAAAACGTCATAAATTACATATATTTTCTTATATTTTTTGAAAAATAAGTTGAATTTGAATAAAATATTCACTGTTTTAAAATAAAAAAGCCACGATTTGTGGACATATGTTTAAAATTTTCATGATTTTCTTAGAAATAAAAAACTAAAAAATTAAAAATAAAAACTAAAAATAATTTCCTATTAATAAACACACCTTTAAAGTTTGCATAATTATATCACAAAAAATATTAATAAAGATATTTACTATACACCTTAAAAGCAGCAATAAACATCTAGTGATTGTTCATCTAAACTTTACACAATTATAAATATTACGCTATGACTAATATATATATATATATTTATTGCTATACACATATGTACACCATATTATATAAATACATAAAAGAACAAGTTATTTTATGTTGAAATCGTATTGATTAAGGGTCTGTTTGGGATTGCTGTTGGAAACTGCTGTTGCTGTTGGAAAAAGTGTTGTTTCTAAAATAACAATTAGAAAAATAAAACAACTGTTTGGTAACGTATCATGCAAAAAATTACTATTAACTATAAAAATATTTAAAAATTAGGATAAAAAAATATTCTTTTAAATTACTTAAATGCTAAAAATAAAAATTAGAAAAAAAATATTAAAATAATTTTTTAAATTTTTTAAATAGTATTTTTTTATTTTAAAAATAATAATTAATATTTTTAAATTAAAATTTTTATCATAAAATCATATATTAAAGTATATTAGATTTTATGAAAATTAAATTAAAATTGAAAAAAATTATTTTATTTAAAAAATGAAAAATTATGTTTAAAAACAGAAAACTGTTTTTTGAGAAAGCATCAAATATTAGTTTTTTCAAAAAACAGTTTTTTGGCCAAAAGTGCTTTTAATAAAAGCAGCTTTT
>CANYCX015625560.1:0-23251 GCA_948193385.1 Breynia disticha f. nivosa
AAAAAAAAAGAAATAAAGAATCTAATATTATCTTAGATTGAGCAAAAAAATTAACTCAAATTTTATAAAATTCTTTCATTATTAAGAACATAAAACCAACATTACAGTTGATTAATAACTCATAAGGCATTGTCATGACGATGAATGACCAACATAATCGAGTTGTATAACATTTTTATTATCTTATAATGTTGTCCTTTCATTCTAATATAAACTAATCTTCCACTAATTAGCAACTTGTCAACAGCTAATCATTTATAAAGTTTCATTAATAACTTCCATATTTGGAGTAATCCTCTTTTTAAACATCACCTTATCCATTTGCAATTGTTAATATTTCTATAAAACATAAAGCTGATAATTTCTATTTCGATAATACCATTGTACATATACAAATGAATATAAATTCAATTTTTTAATGCCTAAATCATAAATAATAATATTTAATAAAAAAAATTGAAACGATTGCGATACACCAACCCGAAATGTCATTTCTAATGAAAGACATATGGCTTAACATGGTTGTTGCCACGAATTTGTGGTTGACATGTCGAAGCTGAGTCAGACACACGTCGAGGTGGCTGAACTTTTTGCTGAGTTTGCATGCTTTTATTGGCTCAACTTTTTTTTTTGCTTTAATTAATTCAAATTCGAAGAGTTTATCCACTAGTTTCATGATTATTATATTTTGAACGGCAATTTTGATGTTTTTAATCTTGATAAATTATATACCAAGAGAAAATGAAAGGAGAAGAAAACAATGAAAAAGTGAAGGACAAAAGTGCCAGAAAAAAAATATAATTAGGTAGAATTTGTATATAAAAAAGTTGTATGATGGGGGTTTAATGTATATATACTAATCTCTTTTTTTTTGCCTATGTTAGCCAATATTCTTTAAATGTACATATGCATAATCAAATGCTAATTTTGAAGGTATTGGTTACCAGTGAGTTTGTTGGTTTTAGTTATGATAGACTAAAAAGAAATATAATATAAGATATTGTCTCGACAAATAATAAATAGTTAAGATAGTTAAGACGTGTGACGGGTATGAATCTTAAATGGATTTGTCATTTAAATCTTAATGAATTTGTCATGAATACATATAAAATATTGTTACGAGAAATCTAATATTTGTTGTAACGTTCTACTTCAAAATTACTTACCCAGAATGAGATTTTGCTAGGTAATTAAATATCAAGTGAAGAATAATGAGTTTAAATCCATAAAATTCGTCCAATGAGAGCCTACAAAAATAGGTTGGAAAAGGTTAAAAAATTATAATGAGTATCATCGACAAAAAAAAATGATTACAAGAACATTCAATAAATGTCAATGGCAATGATCATTAATAAAAAAATAATACATTGAAAATAATTACCATAATTTAAAGAAGTTATAAATTGTTATATTGAATAATATTTGCTAATTATATAAAGACACTTAAAATATTTGTGAAAGTGTGTGTTTACCATACAGAATATTTATTCAAACATTGTCTCGATCGACAATGACTGACTTCTGATCGTATTTTACTTTGATAATTTGTCATCTTAATAATAAACGTAATTGTTAAATTTAGACAACAACAAATATTACACATATTATTTATTAAAATGTTGGGTCGTTGCGATTCCATCCCCATAGTAATCCACCACTGGCCATGAGAAATATTCAAAAAAATATCTTGAAATCAAGTTTTTTTTGGTCGAGAAATATTAGCACAAGATGTGACCCTTTTATTAAATAAATCACAGAATTATATTTTGGGAAAACTTATGGAATAATTTGTTTTTGATAAATTATAGAAATAAACTTTTTTTTTTTAAGTTAGTATAGAAATAGGTAATTAAGATGTATGGACGAGTAGTTACAGGTATTTTTCAGTAGCGTTGGGGCAAAAAAATCTGCAATAATTAATTAATTTGGGAATAATAATAATAATAATAAAGGAATTTAATGATGGAAGACATGTGGGAAAGACTTTATAGAAAATAGTCAATTTCAAAAGTGGTAGGTAGTTGGTATGCATATTGGTGGACGTATATACATATTTGCTTTTTAGTACTTGCTTTTCACTTACGTAGACAACTAGTCCCTTCACTCGTTTTGCCAACCTCATTTTGTTCAATTTTAATACAAGTCTTCTTACAGAGGATTCAACGAAACAATGTATCGTGGCCATCAAATATAGCGAAAATATAACTGAATTTTTTAATTTATTTCAAAAATTAAAGGCTCGGATTTATTTTTTTCATATTCGACGGTGACAATTAACTGACTTTGAACCCCTTAACGAGGGAACTCATAATGAAAGTCTCTCTTAATTTTCTTCAAAAATTCAGATTTTTTTAAGTACAAAATGGAGTTAAAAATAATAAAAAATTAATAAAACAGATAATATTATAGAATGGTATAAAGTGTTGTCTTTGCGCCTGCTTTTTTTTTTCACTTATTTGAGTTATTTTATGAGAGCATTAAATTAATTATTTAAAAATGATATGTTTTTAATGTGAAATTGGGAATAAATTACTCAATCAGTATCAACATAGATGTCGTTTTTTAAAAAAATTATTTTTTATTTTATATGTGGTTTTATATTATTAATATAGAATTTAATAATTTATTTTAATCTCATTCTCATTAGTTTTATATTTTTAATATAAATTTAATTTAATAATTCTTTTGATATATTTAAATAAAAAATATAATAATCAATTGAATAACAACTTAAAATATATTAAATATATTATTAATACAAATACAAAAATTTAAACAATATCTATTTTAAAACGGATAAAAGATATCTTAATTAAAATAATATTATACAAATTGCAGAATTTACAACATTATCACGTCAGATATTTGTTTTTAAATTAGTACATCTTGATCCTTTTAAAAATAATAATAACCATCACAATTTCTAAGTTCAACTAACTGGATTTGATTATCACTAATTAATCCATTTATGATTCAGTTTTATCTGTCTTAAAAAAATTCTGTCTTATAATCTCCTTTTTTTTCTTCCTAAATTAAGTAAATACAACTTCAGATTAATGACCTCATCCTGTAAAAAAAAAAAAGAAAAAAACAACACCTGTAATTCCTGCTTTCAAAAAATCAATTATAACAAATATTGCGTTAATTAATATAATTAAATATTTTTAAAAAAATTCAAAAAGAATATTTTTAACAAGACAATATAAAATTTTTATAATTTACAGATAATTAAATCCTGATCCTTTTTAAAAATAATAATAACCATCGCAATTTACAAAAATTATTTTGGCAACAGATTATTTTGTAAAATTAATTTATTTAAAATTTTTTTATTTTATAAAATTAATATTTTTTACGTAAATTTTTTAGACCATTTTTGCTAGAGCTTTCAATTTTTGACATGATAACATAATTTATGAGTATACATTTATAATACAATACGAATGATATAAATTTAAATTTTGTAATATTTATAATAAAAATAAAATCATTTAATAGAAAATACAATTATGACGCACTCTAATTTTTACCTAAAAAAGGAGGTATTTTTACCGCTTCATTTATTATCTTCTTTCTCTCTCTCTCTTATAAGAACAAACATCCAAACCAAAACCAACAATAATCCACAATTTATTCTATTCTATTCTATTCTTTCCTATTACAACTGTGTATACGCGTCTCCTCTACATATACTTTCCCTCTCCATCGTCACCTCTCTCTCTCTCTCTCTCTCTCTCTCTCTCTCTGTATTGGGTTTGCTCTGTTTTAAACTTTTTCTCTGTTTTGTGCTGTGTTTTTCATTATATGGGTGCTTATTTTTCTTCAATCTTTGTAGTTCCAAATGCAACTTGTTATTGCAACCCTCTTTGTAAACAACCATCACCACCTAAAAGACCAACTCTTGGTGATTTACCGGAGAGTGTCGTGGCCTCAATTCTTGAGTATTTGGAGCCCACTGAGATATCCAAATTATCCACTTTGAACAGAGCTTTTCGTGGTGCTTCTTGGGCTGATTTTGTTTGGGAGTCTAAATTGCCCTCTAATTACCAATCTCTTGTTCATAAAGTTATTGGTGATGGTGATTCGAATAGATTGATGGGTAAAAGAGAAATTTTTACAAGGCTTTGTAAAGTTAATACCTTTGATGATGGTACAAAGGTCTGTGCTTTGTTTTGTTGAGAAAATTTAATGATCATGATTTCTTGAGTCAATTAGGTTTTGGGTATTGGTGAATATAAATTGTGTTTATGAATATATAGATGCGGTCTTTTTGGAATTGTGAGTTTTTTGATGATTGATCTGTGAGGAAAGTGTCCAATTTTGTTCATTTCAAGCTTTTTTTAAATGAATTTTATGATTGATATGACAAATTCATTTTCCGAGTATTGGTGTTAAATTGTATCTGAATTTGTAGCCTTTGAAGTGAGAGAGTGAACCAATTTAAGTTGTTTGAAGTTTTGTTAGATTTTGTTCTGTTTTGTGTTTTTATTGATTATGTTAAATACTTCGTGCAGAAATTATGGCTTGATAAAACTACAAGTAGTGTGTGCCTGTCTATTTCTTCAAAGGGATTGTCAATAACCGGGATTGATGACAGGAGATACTGGAATCACATTCCAACTGAAGAATCTAGGTGAGCTTTAAGAAAAAATGTACACTATATGCATATTAGAAGATTCGTAGTGAATCTAAATAGATTGTAAAACTTCCTTTATTTATTTGTTTGATTGGTTGATCAAGTCTGAGTTGATTGAGGCAGTTGCTTGCCGAATTCTTCAAAGGAGGTTCTTGTTTTTTTAAACTCGTTATATCTGTTCTGCGCGTGAAGATTTTTGGTGCATGATATTTGTGAGAATATTTGGTTTGCGGAATTTTTTTTTTTTTCTGGTATTCAGTTTTCAGAGTGTTCTTAATTGCAGATAAGGGGAACTATTTGGTTTTCTTGTGCATAATATTTTAATACAAGTTTTGATGTGTCTGGATTGAATCCGAATTTCAGGCTTCATTATTCTTGCCCAGCAGATTGATTTCACTTACTGCCGAGTCTCATTCTTTTGCTGCTGACAATTTTATCTCACTAGGCGAAATTCTTTGCATAAATGTTTACGTGCAAGATAAACTAACTTCTGATAGGTCTCGGTTTTATTTTCTTAGACAGTGATTATGTCTTTGTGATTATATCTCTCCATGATAAATTAAAGTAAGTCTGCTGTTGTTGATGTTTGTGTAAGATGTCTTGTGCTGTTGATGTTGACAGGATGTGCTTCATAACGCCTTTGGAAATTAACTTAATTTATTTCGGTAGTCGTTTCAACATTGATTGAGGAACTATGGTTTCAAACAGCGATTATTGTATGCTTATAATTATGCGGGTTTCTTTATATAGTGTTGGTACTTGAATTCATCAGGAACTTCCATTTCTGCTATGCAGATTCCATTCTGTGGCATATCTTCAACAAATCTGGTGGTTTGAGGTTGATGGGGAGTTCGAGTTCCCATTCCCAGCAGGGACTTACAGCCTGTTCTTTAGGCTACAACTAGGGAAGACAGGAAGGAGGTTTGGTCGCAGAATCTGCAACACCGAGCAGGTTCATGGTTGGGACATAAAACCTGTGCGATTTCAGCTGTGGACTTCAGACGGTCAGTATGCATCTTCACAGCGTTTTCTCAACGACACTGGAAAATGGAATCTGTACCATGTTGGCGACTTTGTCGTCGATGCATCGAATGCATCACCGAAGCTTAAGTTCTCCATGATGCAGATCGATTGCACGCACACAAAAGGCGGACTTTGTTTAGACTCGGCAGTAGTATACCCTTGTAAATTTAAAGAAAGGTTAAGGCATTTTTAAGCTGCGGGTTAACCTTGTAGGCAGGATGTGGTTGCTACATGAAGAGGTTAGTTAAGAAGAGCTTAGTCAAGTATTTTGGCGACTTGGTTCGGTAGGTGAGAGGTATCATTTGTGTCCAAGCTAAGCAATGTCTACAATTCTTCTGCTTGTCCATAAGTGTGTAATTTTTGCATCTTGTTTTTCTGTAGAATTTTTAAATGGTTTGATAAGGAATGTGTAAGTAAAGGCGTGTAGTTTTTTTTTCAACAAAGTATATTTTTTTTTCCGTTCTTGTTTGTAAGGAGCAGTTATCAAATCGGGATGAACCAACCGATAGAACTGGAGAACTAGTGTGTTGTAAGTGAATCGATAGAAAGTCGGTCAGTCTGACTGATTGATGATCATTGGAATTGATTGATGAACCCAAAAGGGGAAGTAAATTTGACTTCAATTGTTAGCTAATATAAAACCGAGTCTGAACTCAATATTGCCACATTATAGGCTACAAATAACAAGGAAATATAAAGACATGTTCAGTTTAGAGAATTTTCTTACACTGAAAAAATAAGAACAAAAATCTCTAAATAAGTTGTTCAAAACTGATGACGTTTCCATCCATCCTCCATGGAAAACAAATTTCTCCATATGTACTTCCACCAGAGTGTTTTCCAAGTCTGCAAGAAACAAGTTTTGCCAACTCATTGCAATGCAGAAAACAAAGACAGCATGAATAAGTCTCCCGAGTTTTTGAAAGTATTAAACTAACAATCTCTTCTAACTGTTTCACCCACACCAGAAAATGAATCAGTGCACCGAAGATAAGTTCTGTTACCAGACAAGACATCAGCTATTCTGTTCACTGTTGCTTGATCTTCGATATGGCATATATCTCATGTCCTTTGCCGCATTCTTCTTTCTTCTCTTGTCAATGAACGAGTCAAGCTTTCCGGATGCCTGGTCATGTTATATGCAGGAGATAATAATGCTTCATAGGGAAATAAATTGTCACAAAAAGGATTTCAAGTCTATTGTTTCACAAATAATACAAACCTTGAGTTTGTTGTACTTCTCAACTAGTCTTTGTTTTCGGATTTCCGCTGGAAAAGAAATGCACAAGAAGAAAGGTCAACTCGCCATTTGAACCATCCAGTCGGTTCACGTAACTCAGAATTAGCCACAGGCATAAACAAGCATATACACTTTAAAACATAACCATGATAATCTCTAATATAACAACAAGGATAAATGATGCAACCATGAAAAGCAGCATTACATTTTTTTAGATAAAATGGCTGTTTTCCTTTCTTAGCTGCTTCCCTCTCTTTTTTCTTGTGCTCTGCCAGAATTGCTCCATCAACTTGCTTGACTGATTCATATTTTATCTGCTTATTCTGGAAAGAAAAGAAGAAAACAAAGACAAGAGATATTTAAGGTGAAAAAGAAAAGGGCAAGCTAGATATAGTCAGATGACTCGGATCCACAACAAATGTCTGCACTGTTGCACATAATGAAACAAGCACTTACAATAGAAGATATGCGGCCCTTCAATTGAGCAATCACATCTGGATTCTTGGACTTGTTAAGTTGCCTCTTTAGTTCCTGCATATCCACAAGATAAATTATACAAATGAAAAAAAAATAACAAATCATGAAGAGCAAGGATCACAGTGTCGTCAAATTTAAGAGATCTACCTCTCTTTCAGCAGGAAAGTTTTTATCAAACAGAAAATTGTATCTGTTCCTAAACCTGACAAAACCCACAAATCAAAAACCGATCAGCAGCATGATCATAAAAGAAACCCATAATAAATGTCTCCGACAAAAATTAAAAAGTGAACATTTTGATATCATTTTATTTATAGGCTAAATACAGAGGATCCTACAAAAGTTACAAAAGCACAAAATACGAGTGTGACATAACAGAAAAAACATATGAGCCTAGAAGAAATCTGGAAGACATCTTCCACCAAACTATGCCAAAACAAAATGAAGAAGAGATAAGAAAAGCGATAATGTGGGCTTCAATCCTTCCTCATCCGAATTAGCTCTGGCCAAGAGTAGAGTGCTGCTGGCCAAAAATATCATATAATCCGGAGGAGTAATACGTCATTTTCAGCACACCGCTGTAAGCTGGAGTGCTTAAGCAATAATGTTTGAAATGGAGGTTTAGGTGTCAACAACCCAAGATCAAAAAACAGCCCAAAAGCAAACTTGATATCCAAATTCAAACATCAGTAGAATACTGATTAGACTACTAATCATAAATAAACAATCAACTTACTCCACTATTAACAGTTAATGTCAGCATCTTCAACAACCATTATCCAACCAGAACACATTTGAAACTGTTATAAACCAAAGAGTGTGCAACAGATTGAACAAATCATGTTTCAATTGACCAAGAAAAGAAACTCCAAAAGCAAGTTAACTAGAGGTATAGAACTGCAATCTAAAAACTGAGAATAGTATAGTAATCTTGAAGAATCTAATCAAGGAAACGCCAAACACAAGTCGAACTAAACAAAATCACTAGTAACATAACGAGGTTTTAAACTCCTATAACTCACAGTTTAATAAATGTCTAGAGTCAATATCCAAAGCGCATACCATTACCAGACTAAATCTCCTGTGTAAATAAGAAAACAGCTTGAGCAACCAAACACCTCTACTACTCCAACAAACCCATTCCAAAACTTGCTATGGCAAAACTTTTAGTCAATAAAATGAGGACCGCCACGAATAAACTGAAAACACAAACTGAGATGAAAATTTTCAACCAATGCTTGAGCAGAAATGTAGTTTCCAGAATCCTTAAATGCAAAAAAAAAAACATCTTTCACGGGCAATGACAAGCAAACTGAGATGAAAAAATATCAAACGAGCCCCTTTCTCAATTCCACCCAACTCCACAGGGGGCAGGCGACAAAATAGCATCACTACCAGGAACAACCAAAAAAACTCAACCAAGATAACTCAAAAACTCCCAAATGGATATAATCAGATAAAGGATTCGAACAATAAAAAAAAATTCCACAAAACAACTGCAGCCACTTCATTGATATAATATTGACAAAAGAAAAATCATGAACCATCTCTCAAAAATGTAAGCAACCAAAATAAATCATTCATTCAAGACTAATTAAGAAAGGACTCACAAGACCAATTCTAGTTTCGATTCCAACATAATTAAGATTACGGAATGGCTTCTTCATGCTGTTGCATCATGATTTAGCGGAATAAATGGAGAAATTCACATCACAAACTTACTTCATCAAGAAAATAGATTTCCATAATTTAGAAATACGAATTGTATACAGTAACTCCAGCAAGGATGAAATGCACTAACAGATAGTGATAGTGATAACTTAGAGAAGCTTACCCATCAACATCAAGTTTACCACATAAAGACTCAAAGCGAGGATCACGGACAACCTGTGAAATCATAAAAAAAATTAAACAACAAATAATTATGTACTGACATTAAAGTACAAGAAATTTTACGAGTAAAGCCAAGTGCCAACACGAAATTCTCTTCTCCAATTAACACTTTCCAAAAGAAATGGCATAACACTAAGGAGCTGATCTTGAAAAACCGATAATAAGCAGATGTCCGTAAATACGGATTCCTAATTTAAACAGTTTACAAAAAATGCCCCACAATCAAACAGTTTATTCACACAACAATTACAACTAGAAGAATCTCAATCACAATAACACAAATCAATCAGCTAAGAGTACCTTCTTAGGGGCTTGAAACACCTCTCGTAAACAACTCACCGGCTTCTTACAACTAACCTCCATTGGCCTACAAACAATACCACCAACAGCAATCAACACAAACCAACTCCTCAAAATCAAAATTCACACACAAAAAAAAACTCAATTACCTATTCTTATTAGCTCTACCAGTCTTTTTCACGTCACCAGACTTTCTAAAAACTGAAATAGACCCATCAGACTTCGCTTTTTGAATCTCCTCAAAAGTCACATCAGCAAGTTCTCTTTGTATCTCATTTTCCTCCTGCAACAAAAAAAAATTAAACTTGAACGAAATTTCATATAAATTTAGAAACTTTAATTTGTTACTAAAACACCAACTTCAGAATTCTCATCTTCTGGAGAAGAAGAGTAATACGATGAATTAGATTCTTCTTCTTCACTCTCTACGTCATGCGTTTTGCTTGTGCTGCCGATTTCTTTATTGGGTTTCTTCATTCAATTCTGATAAAATAGTTTACTGGAGACTGAAATTTGTGGTAAGGAAACGAAATAGTTGATGAGATGAAGAAGACGGCGGGAGAGAGTTCGTAGGTTTTTAGTTCGGTCCGGTTTGGATTTAACGGTTAGTTGAATTCGGTCGGGTCATAAAATGAACCAAATGGCATGGTAGATTATCCTTTATGCCGGAGGGCTTAAAATGCTTTATGATATAACTTAAGGGACTTAGTATGCACTTTGCCTATTGAAAAAACAAAAAATTCACGACGTATCTTCTCCGTAAAGGCTCGAAAATTCCGTATTTGATCGGACAACGAAAGTTCTGCCGTAGTCGATAATCCCAAAGCACTGCATTTATGACGAAAATTCAATAAGACCGTCCTATCCAATCCATTCTTGTCATTTCAATTCAGGTTCATACTCCCAACGAAGCACATCATATTTAATTTATACCAACTCAACTCAACTTGTTCGTGCGTTCCAACTCACTGATTCACCACTCCGAATCCTACCGAGTAAAACTCAACCCATGGAGTTGGACATGGTATCCATGGCATCCGCCATTGGAGTATCAGTCCCAGTACTCAGATTCCTCCTCTGCTTCGTGGCAACAATTCCAGTGAGTTTTTTGCACCGATTTGCACCGGGTCGACTCGGTAAACACTTATATGCAGGATTAACTGGAGCGATTTTGTCGTATTTGTCGTTTGGGTTCTCTTCAAATCTTCACTTTTTGGTTCCTATGTTATTGGGTTATGGTTCAATGCTTTTGTTTAGACCTTATTGTGGAGTGATCACGTTTCTGTTGGGTTTCGGATACCTTGTAGGATGGTAAGTGTTGTTTGATTGAGCTTTTTTTACTTTGTAGATTGCGTAATTTAGTGATTTTTCAATAGAAAGATTTTGTTTTTATTTATGGTTAATTGGTTGGATAGCGCTCTGTGTGTGTATGTTTTTAGTTAATGCATGCATTCTGTTAAGTTAGTGTTGAAATTCAAATTACTGTGATTATTTCTGTATTGAATGGATACAGAATGTTGATATTTTTAGTATCTGTTAATGACTGATAAGTTGGCTGCTTTAATGGTTGCATTGTGTTGTTGGCTCTGCATTTTTGTGTGTGTGTGTGTGTGTGTGATCCGATCCATGCAATGTGTTGATTTTGAAATCCTAATCTTTCTTGGTAACAAAACTTGGCTTACTTGTCAATTGGACGTTTGATCTGTCATGTGAAGTGTTTTTTTTTGGCTTTAAATGCATTTTGAGTGTTGGACATGAGGCCGTTGCTAGATTATTTGGAATGTGTTGATTGTTTTTCTGGTTAGACAGAGTAAACCTTTGCATTTTGTGGTTTTATTGCTTTCAATCAGTGAATGTGTTTATGGTGTGTTGGAAATGTCCTTTCTGGAAGGTATTGGTAAAAGGTGGTGTGTTTTTTTGTTCTTTAATAAGCTGAAAGAGCTTTTTCCTTTCGTTCTTTGGCTTTCAAGTTCTTTGTTTCTGTTAACATTTTCTTCTTCCGTCTAATGCTAATATATGTATGAATTGATATCTATGTAAGTTTTAAATTTGCGAGTTCTGAGATTCAGTTTGTGGTTTAGGCAATGCAACACAACTAATGTGGTTTCCTCTTTTCTTTCCATTTGTAATTATTTGGCGATAGTTTGATTGTGTTTTGGTTTTTAATCACCACTAATTATGTCAAATTTGGCTGAAGAGGAAACAGAATCTCTTAAAACATGCCCCGTAATTTTAGAATTCTTGACTATTGCTATGCATTTGTAGCCACGTGTATTATATGAGTGGAGATGCTTGGAAGGAAGGAGGGATTGATGCCACTGGTAAGTGTTATTCTAAGCTTGTAGTTGCTTTGGATTTCACTTTGTAGGTTCCAGCTAAAGGAATAATAATGGTTGTTTAAGAAAGTTGATAGTATGTGAATAGAAGTAATATGCATAGCAAGAAATTGTATCAAATGCTGCTTGATAATGTCTGACTAATAGTTAGCTTTTCTTTTCTGTTAATAGGGGCTTTAATGGTGTTAACACTCAAAGTCATATCTTGTGCAATAAATTATAACGACGGAATGTTAAAAGAGGAAGATTTACGGGAGCCCCAGAAGAAAAATCGTTTGATCAAGATGCCCTCATTAGTTGAGTACTTTGGTTACTGCCTTTGCTGTGGTAGCCACTTTGCCGGTCCAGTCTATGAAATGAAGGATTACCTTGAGTGGACTGAAAGAAAAGGGGTCAGCATGAGCTCTAGTTTTTGCTTCTATGTAATTTCTTTTGGCTTTAATGGAGCATTTGGTTCTCAGTATTGTTAATCCTTCTTTTCAGATTTGGGCCCCTTCTGAGAAGGGACCCTCGCCTTCACCTTATAGGGCAACTATTCGAGCTATACTCCAAGCTGCTATCTGTATGGCATTGTATTTATACCTTATACCCCATTATCCGTTGTCCCGTTTTACTGATCCCATATATCAAGAGTGGGGCTTCTGGAAGCGGTTGAGTTATCAGTATATGGCTGGTTTTACTGCACGGTGGAAATATTATTTCATTTGGTCAATTTCAGAGGCTGCTTTTATTATCTCTGGCCTCGGTTTCAGTGGCTGGACAGATACAACGCCGCCAAAGCCACGATGGGATCGTGCCAAGAATGTTGATATCTTAGGTGTTGAGTTTGCAAAGAGTGCTGTTGAAATTCCACTTGTCTGGAATATCCAAGTCAGCACTTGGCTCCGTCACTGTGAGTTCGTCAGCATTTTTAATTTTCAAGCTTTTTCGTTGATATATCGAAATGCCTGAATGCTAAATATATGTTGCTTTAACTGCAGATGTCTATGATAGACTTGTTCAGAAGGGTAGGAAACCTGGTTTCTTCCATTTGTTGGCAACACAGACCACCAGTGCTGTTTGGCATGTGAGTTCTATTTCTCTATGATGCTGTTTTTTCCCCTATCCCTTTTGTTTAATTCAAATCTGTGATCTAAAATTACAGGTTAGAAGCATTATCTTTTTGTTAATATTTCATTGGAATGTGTTCGTATAGAACTCGATCCTATAATCATTGTGACTTGATTATGTTGTGAGCTTGGCTATTCTTCTTTTCTGTTGTCTACATTGTGTGCTTGTTTTATCAACTGAACTCCATTTTTTCCCTCCGAATTGCAGGGATTATACCCTGGATATGTCATATTCTTTGTCCAGTCGGTAATTATGATTGCCGGTTCAAGAGGTATTGCCTTGAACGCAATTATTCTTCTCGTTTTCATTTTTAGCATAACACGATGAATAAAAGCTTTACCATAATCCTCTTTTGCTGTTGAGCAGTCATTTACAGATGGCAACAAGCCGTACCTACCATAGTCAAGAAGATGCTAGTGTTGATCAACTTTGCTTACACTGTTTTGGTTCTAAATTATTCATGCGTTGGTTTCATGGTCAGTCATCTTTTCCTCTCTCAGTTTAGAAACCATTGTTAGAGCTTCTCTCACATATTTGTTTCTCATTTTAGAAACCAGTAAGTTTGTTAGATTCAATAATATCGATGCTTCTGTTGTGTGGTACAGGTATTAAGCTTACATGAGACACTTGCAGCCTATGGCAGCGTGTATTACGTCGGAACCATTATGCCGATAGTGTTGATCCTCTTTGGATCTGTAATGAAGCCACCAAAGTCTGCCAGATCTAAGGCACGGAAGGAACAGTAAGGTCAAAGCCTTATTTTCCTTTCTTTGGAGTACTTGAATGGATCATTAGAATCTCAAATCATGAAAAAAATATTGATTGCTTTCCAGAATCTGAAATTAAAGTTGGTTTTTGCAACTTTCAACATTAGTTGCAAGTCTTGTTATTTCTAATTTTGTTTCACTATCAAGAAGTGTAGTAGCAATCTTTAATACACTTGTAGTTGTCATGAATTCTGTATTATTTTTTACTTGTATATTTTTTGTTTTATCTTACAAAATTTTTTGTCTTTAACTACCCGGTATCTCCTCCTATGAGGACTAATTCGGGATCGAAGCAAGGCACAACGCCTCCTTCAAGAGAGTGATTCTACTGAGATTCGATCTTGTAAGAACCGAATTGTTAACTCAACCAATATCTGGATAACTACTTTTCTACTTTTTTTTGAAACCAATGAAGACCCATTAGTCATTACTCAAATCGGTTGCAATAGCAGGAACAATACAATTCAAAGAAGAAGACCAAAAACTTGACAATCTAAAAACGAAACCGCCTCTCGAGCAAGAGAATGAGCGACAATATTGGCAGTTCGTCTAGCAAACACAATTCTACTTTTCTACTTATGATTATACAAAATTGGATTATCTGTAATGATATCTTATACGTATCATCTAACAATAATACCCATACCTAATCACACGTAACTACCAAAAACCAAGAAACCGACACTCTCAAACTACCTACTGCAATCAATTATTTCTTTAATATTTTTTAAAGAGTTGAAGATTCCATTCTCATTAATATTTTTTAATTTAAATATTAATTTTCAACCCCATATATTTCTGCACGAAAATGCTGTTACTTGCTGCCAATTATTTATTTTTTTTTCCAGTCAATAAATATAGAAACTCTCTTCTTATCAAACAAGTTGGCAAACAGATAGCTGCCAACTTGCTGCAGATTTTTTTTGGTGTATTTGTGGTCAATGTTTCTTCTTTGATACTAGTAACTTTTGTGATTTTTAATATGAAGACGGTCTTCATTGAGAATTTTTTGTTGTTTGTAAAATTAAAATTATTTTTCACAGAATAAATTAAAAAACTCGTATTTATTTTTTTACCGTATCTAACCATCACAATCGCTCACTCTTTGAATCCCTAATTATGGAGACTTGTAGTAAAATTTTCCTTAACTTTCCACTTCAAAGGAAAAAAAAAGTTATAATTGTGATAAACAAAAATTATATATTTCACTTTATAGAGTAGTTAGAGTTTCACCAGTTTTTTAAAAATAATAATTGATTGAAGCCCACATTTTATTTATTTGATTTAAATATTCATCACCAAGCAAAAAAATTCCAAATTCTCCATCTTTTTGTAGATTTTTTTCTCCTTTACATGATTTTGATTCTTCTCTGCTCATTTTTTTGCCATTCAGTTTCTTTCTATTTCCATCTTTTCTTTTTCATTTTTGCTTTCTTTACTTTTTCCGAGAGACCGATCGAAGCAATAAGGGATTGGAGGGATGGCCGCTTCTCTTCCGTACTTTATATTACATATCTTTTCTTCACCATGTCGCCTCCTCTTATATTACTGCCTTCCTTGTTACCGTACAAAAGAAAGCAGTATTATTTTCCTGACTCGTGTATTTTTTATATATGCATACAAAAATTAATTTAAACGTCGCTCTCTTTATAAAAATTTATAGATCCGTCACTCCTTTTGTGTTTTTTTTTTCCTGTTAACCAATAATGCTCCAACATTACTTAACCATTTATTGAATACCTTTTCGATGTATATAAGTACCCATATGTGAATGTAACTATTTTATTATATAAGTTCCATAAATAAGAATCCCACTTCATGTCATCTTCTCCATACATTTGTTAGTTCTTAACTGTGTTTCTTTCTCTTGACTCCACTGCTTGTTCCAAATGACCATAACTTTTGACAGATCTAAGATTCATGCTTCTCTTACAGTTTTCTTCAAACTCAAGAGAGGTACCAAACAAGTTCTTTTAACACTTTCAACCTTGGCAGTTTATATGTCATCATTATAAGTCAGATAGCAACTTCTGACCTCCCAAAACATTGAGACTCACCTGATTAGTCCTTTCAAACAACTGAGCCAGTTGTATTTCTGGGTTGTCAAGATTGTGTTCAGAGAAAATGAAGTCAAAGATTGAGGGCATGGTTGTTTCTGAACAAAAGAGTTGTATTGGTGGTAGAACCAATATGTTGGAGAATAATGTTCAGGAATGGGAAGTCAGACCTGGTGGAATGATGGTGCAGAAGAGAAATTCTGTAGATTCTTATCAGAATTCTGTTCCAGTTCAAATGATTAGAGTTAGAGTCAAGTATGACTCTTTATATCATGATATCTTCATCAATTCTCAAGCAAGTTTTGGTAAACTTTTGATATATGGATATCATTTTTTTTGTTTATTTTGATGGACTTTGTCTTTGAGTTATATGAAAGCTGGTTTTCGAGTTTGTAGGCGATTTGAAGAAAATGCTTGCAGAAAAAACTGGATTGCATCATGAAGATCAGAAGTTAAAGTACAAAAAGAAGGAGAGAGATTCAAAATCGTTTTTGGATGTTGCAAGAGTGAAAAATGGATCCAAACTGGTGTTGATTGAAGATGTTATAAGCCGCGAAAGACGGTATCTTGAGAAGATTAAATCTGCAAACATAGAAAAAGCCTCAAAGTTGTTGAAAGAAATCAGCTCTGAAGTTGATAAACTGTGTGAAAAGGTACATTTCAATTCTACACATCCTTGAATTTCTCTTAAAACTAGTAAACTCAATAGTTTTCTGTCAGAATAATCTTTCTGGAATTGGAAATTGAGACAGGTCACAGACATGAAATCAAAAGCTTCTGAAGGAGGCAAAGTTGCAGAGCTGGATGTTGAAAATTTGACAGAAATGTTGATGATAAAGTTAGTAGCATTGGATGGAATTGTTGTTAATGGAGACTTGAAGTTGCAGAAGACAACAGAGGTAAAAATCATTACATTAACAACAATGTCAATTTCTCATTTCATGACCATATGCTAATTGGTTTTCTTCAATATTGAAGGAAAAGAGAGTTCAGGAACACATCGAGATTCTAGACATTCTGAAGTTACAGAACTCGAAAGCTGGAAACCATGGAGTGAAAACTCCATTGCAGAAACAACAGAATTCAAAAGAGAGAGTGGCAACAGAAATGAAGAATCAGACAGCTGAGCAGAAACAGGAATCTGAAACTATTGTGTTCTCGACAAAATGGGAAACTTTTGATTAAAAAGAAGAAAACAAGAATTTTTTTTATTGGCTTCTTACTGTTCTTACTGAAACTCATTATCAGAATAAGCCATTTCGAAAACTGTAATAGAATTTGTGAAGATAGTTATAAATTCTTTCTGGGATTTGGTTTTCAACAATCAATTTAATCAATAATGAAGAATTATAATGGGAGCAATCATATGAAATGACATTTTATGCAGTAGCTATCAGTGTTTGTGGCATGGGACCATAGCCAGCAAGTTTCTGTGTTCATCATAGCTTAAATATGCAGAGAGATAATTTATAAAGAAATAAATAATCTTTCTGTCTTGGGACCGTTAAATCATTCAATCAAACTTTGGTATCATTTATTGCTTTTTTTTTTCTTTATGATCAAAGCAAATATAGCTAAATTTTTTTTAATTTTTATATAAATATAGCTAAATTTAATTATTTAGTGGTCGTCAACTAATGTTTTTGATAAGGAATGGGCTGGAACCAACATAATCGTCTGTCAAGCTTCGTTAGCAAATTTACTTTCATTGGTCCATGTTCGTGAACTAGCTTATATTTGCAAGCTCATATTGGTAAGCAGATTATGTTCACAAACCTGTACTAAAGAAGTAACGTCTATTCAATAAAGTAACGTCTATTTATTAATAGCATCTATTAATGATCATTAAGGAAAGAAATATTCTTTTAATATACTCTTTTATCCGAATTACTATATATAGAGTGACCTACTTCGTATTATGTAAGTGTTATTCACTTAATTATACCGAAACTCTGTGAAAATCACTATACTAACTTGGACATTGGAAATTCCCGGGAGAACAACCCAACCCCAGCTTTTTTGTGTTTGCAGGTTTCAATGTGATTATTCGAGTTCCCGTTTAATTGTTGTTGAACTCCGACAACAGCAATTTTTTTATAGGAGTGCGACTTATAACCGTTGTTCTACTAATAAGATCTCACATTAGATAAATAGGAGGGGTGTGTGAGATTTATATACGTTGTAATCGCTCATATTCCTTATCAATTGGTATCGAGCCAGCTTCGTCCAACGAGATTACTAATAGTAATGCCAAAATGATAGAATGTTAGGTTTGAATGTAGAGATATAAAACGATTTAATGGAGTAATTAGTACTTAATTATTTTGAAAAGACAACTTGCATATAATATTATTTTTGCTAAACCTAATAAATCACGACAATATTTCTATCACAGCTGTTTTTCCTTGTGTTGATTGGAAATGTCACATCATATTAGCTTGTATTAATATTTTTTATGGATTACAATTTTTTTTCTCATTCAACATTTATGAATTAATGTTCCAATGGAGGTTTGGTAGGTCGTTAAATATACAGGCGTTTTCTAAATAAACTTAATTTTTCTGTCTTATTTTAATCAATAATATTTTTATATCAGTTGTCTCAATATAAATATAGAGACAAATTTTTATTCTTATGCATATTATTTATTATTTAAAAATTATTTTTATTCTCGATAAATTATGACATTTTTATTTATTTAATACAAATTTATTCATCCAAATACTTATTTTTCAATTACAATAGCTCATCAAATAAAGATGATATTGTAAAACTACGTAACAATTACAACTTACACTAACTTAACAACTGATTTATCGTGATTTGTCCAAATTCATGTATTAATATGAGACGGATGGATTATAAGATTGTATTGATTGCTACTCATTGTATTGATTTTTACTCATCCATAGGACCATTTTCTATTGGAAACCAATGGGTAGTTAACAAGACATATAGAGTGTTGTTGGTAGTTGGAAATAAGAGAAGGGTTGGAAAGAAGTAAGGAAGTGTTAGAAGGAAAGAGTGAAGTGAAATTGAGAAATTTGCATGTGATGTGCCTAAAAAGTGTTATCAAACAAACTTCTCATACCCAATTTCATGTAGACATTTCTTGATTTGCTTTGGGGTAAAGAAACAAACATGGTCCGTACTTGCTTTCTCACCATAATCCATTAATGTTCTTTGTTTTGCTTTGTTAGGTGGTTCATGGTTTCATGAATCATTGAACTAGAATCGGATCTAGTCGGTTTCAGTTTTGACGGTCTGTTTTTGGTTCGATTTTTAAAAAAATAAACTTAGTCGTTGATTCACGGTTCCATGATTCATAGAATTGGAATCAAACAAGATCAGTTCCGACGGTTCGATTCCGATTTTAGTTCATTTTTTACACCTCTAAACTCGAACAGTTGGATTAAAACCAATCCCTTTCACACACACTTAAAAAAGCCAAATTTTAAATCTCAACTAGTCATTTGTACTCTTCTTCACGTATAATGTTTCACGTAACAAGAAACGATTCTTGTCCTTGATTGAGCAATCTTCATCTTTTCATGTGATGAGATACGAATGCAATGGAGCCATGCAGGGCGCTTGATGATGCAATGGAGCATGACTCTATGAAGCAACTCACATCACTTATGGGTCCAACCCTAAAAAGCCATGAGCCATAAGTGATCCTCGTGAGGGAGCTCCCATGTCTCTCGGAGCGGTCCGGAATAGTCGGGGACCAATGTGGCCACCGGATACCGGGCGGTGTCGCCGACACAGCAGACCAAAAAAAAAGAAATAACACACAAAGCATCAAGTGACCTCAAGTAATTAGGAGACTTGGTCCGGCTTGATGTACCAAACACCTTTCGGTTCTTCTCTCTCTTAAGGTGGTAAGAGAAGAATCATTTTTCGTATTAACAACACCATATCTATGAAAAACAAGACTCGGGCAATATTACAAGACGATATTTAAAGACTATGATGTAAAACATGAATTGTAATTAAAGTTCTACAAATTACAAAATAAGTTAATTGCTTACTCTTAAAGTACCGGACGAAATCCGACTTTCCGTTTGTAACCAAACAACTTTGTCTAGTCAAGTAAGCGAATCAAAGTAACTATAGTGAAACAACACGAAAGCAAGAAAATAATAAGTAAAATATGCATGTGAATGTCGTACAGGCTTTTTTATTTTACTAGTTGTTGGACAAATACAGACTTTGGGCAACAATTATTTTTTACTAGTTGTATTGGTCTCATAATTTCAAAATTAATCAAGTTGCTTGCTATTTCTTATTGTTTTACATTTGAAATCTTATTAAGCGAACTTAAGCAAATAAATTCTTAAAAGAACACGTTATACAATCGGCAAAAAAAACTACAAAAGATAAAACGGAATCTACGTGTAAACTAAGCTCATTTTTTTCAAACTTGTTCATAATAATTTTTTTATAATTATAAATTGTCTACAAGTCATATATTTTTTAATTTATGTGAGATTTTTTTGTTTGAAACTAAATTTTTCTTTTGCATTAATTAGTATTGTGTTTTCCTATTTTATCCATATTCACTGTTTGACTTAAGAGCAAAAATATTTATTGTTTGTTTATAATTGGTTAAAAGATAAATAAATGAAGGTTAATTTAGGTAAAATAGTGTAAAATATTTGAGAATGTCATTTGTTTTGGGACATCAAAATGACACTTTTGTGTATTTATTTTGGGACATCAAAATAACACTTTTGTGTCACATAAAATGAGATAGAGGGAGTATTTCTTTTTTCAAACTCTTGTTTTTTGTTTAACATCTTGATGAGCTGGCTATTGAAGATTTAAGGAAGACGACAAGGACGAGGACAAAAAAGATGATGATGATGAGGATGATGACAAAGACGATGTGGAGAGTCGGATTTTGAAAAGCTCGGTGAGTTGGTGGTTGTGATTTTACAAGTGGAGTTTTGTGGTTGTGGAGGTTTGGATGGTGGTTTTGTGTTGTGTTTGTCGTTTGAAAGCGAGAAGAGAAAATGGTGTGGTGGTTTGTGCTTGTGGAAAGCAAAAAATGACAGTGTTTTTGGTGGTTTGAGTTTTCAAAAGAAAGAAGAAACAAAACAGAGATCAAAACGACTATGTTTAAGGCATTAAAAGGAAATTTTTAAAAAAAAAAAACAATAATGAACAACAATAATCACTAAACATATATGTACGAACATACAACTAATTAGATTCAACCAAAACGATCTACAGATGAAAGGGAAAATGGAAAGGTGAGTAATTTGGGTAGAGTTGGGTGGACAGATCGGGACAGACTCGTTTACTCTTCTTACTTGTTTATCATGATAAGACGAGTTTTCCCAGATTTCTTTTGAGATTAACAATAATGAACAACAATAAACACTAAATATATATATGTATGAACATACAATTATGTTTTGAGTTTGAACTTATAAGAATGTCAGTTCATATTTGTTCATTTTTATTTATTCCAGATTCTAGTTCATCAATTATATATACTCGATTTCATGCTTTTAAAATGCAAAAAAAAACCTTTTTATTCTCTTGAAATATAAACAATAATGAATAACAATGAACACTAAACATATATGTATGAGCATACTCAGACATTTTTGCAATTGCAAACTCAAAATCGGGCATTCATATAATTGACGAACTTGAATGGACATAAACATAAATGAACAAACATACCTGGTCATTTTTGCAATTGCAAACTAACAATTTAACGTTCCCGTAATTTTCAAAAGCGCATAATTAAGAATAAAGGATATGGGCTGTTACATTAAAAAGCCCTATTTCCTTTTTTGACACCTCTAATAAATATGTTCCTTTAATATCATCATTTTGAAACATTTTCCATATTTATTAGTGCCATATTTATCAGTTACATATATTTGAGTTAAATCGCAGCATTTTCATACTTCTTTCACTTTCCAACTGCTCATTTTCTAGGTTGCTTTTAATCGGGAAACTCGAACTCCAACTGTTACTCTTGAAGGTGATATATTTCAACCGAGTGGGCTTTTGACTGGTGGAAGCCGTAGGTTAGTTGCATCTCTAATTGAATTTACTGATGAAGATTTCACGAGCACGACGATTAGATGATATAAAAATCTCTCTGTAGCCCTGGTTTTATGGATCACCTACAATTGATGTTCTAGCCTTTTTTAATTTTTTGTTTGCTCCGAGCAGACATGTAGATTCATTGAGTGTTGCTCTAAAAGATAGTTTGGAGGAGTATCTGCACATATTATCAGTTTCTGATTGACCCAATTTTTTTTGTGGTTGCAGAAGTGGTGGTGATCTGTTAAGGCAACTTCATGAACTGGCAGAAGCTAAAGCAAATCTATCATTGCACAAGGAAAGGTTCTCTGCGATTGAATTGAAGGTATATGCAGTTTGTCTGATTCACCTTTTTGCATGTTTCTGGAAAGTGTAATTTTTCAATTTACATTTTCACATGGTCAGTTGTAATGTAGCATCATTGCTGTAAATATTCTCTCCCCGTGATATTATGTGAACATCATAGTTTGCCTGGGATTTAAAGATTACTATGGTTCCTTCTAATTTCATTTTTTTTTGAATACAGATTGCAGAGCTCCAGCCTGTTTATAAAAAAATTGTGGAGCTTAAGAAGCAGTTGAAATATGACCTATATATATAGATGACATTACTATGGTTTATGTGCTGCACCATGAATATAAATCCACTGATCAGGCAATATGTGGTTTATGTTCAATTAAAATATCATAAGAAATTAACTTCTCCGTAGTCAATGTCCCATTAAAACTTATAATGCCACATGTGGTATTCATTGTCTAGGATGTTGACATACTGATTTTATTTGATTTCTTTTTTGAGGATGATCAAAATGTTTCTGTTTTTCGTGTATAATTAATTTGACAGTAATGCATCTTTTTTTGTTTGAAAAATAGAGTTTTACTTGTTGAGCTATTGTCAACTTTTGATCGATTTTGTTCTTATATTCAATTTGACGGAATTTGACGGCGGTGGGTATTATTGATTTGGGAATTAGGGTTTGATTATTTATTTTTTTTAATTTTTTGTTTTAACATTTTGTCAACTTTATTGTCATCTTTAGTTTTCTACTACAAATTGACCATAAGGTGACAACTCATAGAAAAAATATAAAAAAAACTTATATGTAGCAGTATAGAAAATAGAATCATCATATATTACATTCTTGGATTTCTTATCTAAAACTGCATTTATGGAAATGGTACTTTAAAAATTGGGTCAATTACAAATATACCTTTGTTAGCTTTTTTATTTGCATACTTCTTAAAACAGAGTTTTTTTTTCACAATTAACTTTAATTTTACATTTTATACGGCATTCATAACTCTAAAAGGTTTCATAGGTGAGATGGAAATTCAACTGGAAGGCTT
>CANYCX015626404.1:0-12283 GCA_948193385.1 Breynia disticha f. nivosa
TTAAATCTGATTCTGCCTTTTAATCTTCAAATCTTTTACGCTCCACTTTACGATTCCGAATTTGAAAACTCGTGCCTTTGTTTTCCATCGAAATAGTAAATTTTCTTTCATTTAATCGCACCTAGATAAAAAAAACGTAAAAATTTACATAATTATCGCACATAATATAAAATGAAAGACACGTGTTTGTTTTGGATATCCAATTCCAACAGTTATACTTCCCGCGGAGTAAACTAATAACAGATATTATTAATTCACCCGTTTCGTTTCGTTTCTCTTCTCCACGTTCAACCACACCCCTCCATTCCAAATCATAGATAAATTCCGATTCCTACGAACCTGCCACTTCAACTTCCATGGACATCGAATCTGGTCTCAATTTCTTTTCTTCTTTTTCTTTTACAATTCTGTTATTATGCAAATGTTCTCATTGTGACCTAATTTTGTTTAAGAATATATTTGTATTTGCAGTTATGGAGTTTCTTGGTTGCGTTCCTCTCCTTCAAAAACTGCCGAGCTCTTCTCTCAAGAAAATTTCTCACCTCGTTATCGTTAGACACTACGGTATCTCTTTCTCTCTCGTCTGTTTTAGTTTTGTCAAACGACGTCATTTTGTAATGCGTGTTTTTGTGCAGAGAAAGGTGATTATGTGATTCGTGAAGGAGAGATTGGCGAGGGCATTTATTTTATTTGGGACGGAGAGGTGATTTTAATTTTGAGAATGAGAATTGAATGGAAATGTGTTGTGTATTATTTCGTTGATATTTATGTGTATGATTATATGAGGTGTTATGTTTGATTGAATGTGTAGGCTGAAGTATCTGGATCAATTCACACTGAGAATGATGATCGCCCTGAATTTCAATTGAAGCGTTTTGATTATTTTGGAGATGGTGATTTCATAGTGTCCCATTTTGTATCTGTGTTTTCTTTATGTGTTTCTCCCGATTTCACCACATGGGCGGCAATTCATGTTGTAAATGTGTCATATCATTTGCATATCACACATCATTATATGTGGCATAAACATGAGAAGAAAAGTTGAATTCATGTTATTAATGAATTGTCGTAATTGTGTCATGTCATTCACACATCACATTATTATATTCGGCATAAACACCTCAAATGTCGAATTTTTGTCAATATTGTCGTGTCATGATTGTTTTATTGTATTTATCTCTTGGCAACAGTGTGCCAGCATATCAGTAGCTTTCCGATTCTTTTTTTTTTTTTTTTAATTTAGTATAAATGTGGGTTCTACAATTTAAAGATTTTCAGTCATGAAGCTTTTGTTGATGTACTTCTGTGTATGTATTATTGTTTGGGTATAATTTGTTAGTTGGTGTAAATGTCAATCCCCCTGATGATGGAATTTATGCTTTTGATTCTGCAGGTTTGTCTGCTTCTGTTCAGCATGTTAACGTAATTGCCTCGACTAAGGTATTGAATTTTTTTTTCTTTTTTCCGTTGTTTTAATTTTGGGGTTAAGTGAAGAGCGGCTTTGGTTATTTGGTTTTACGCGTTTACGACAGCTGATCTGCTTAGTGCTCCCTCATGAACACTGTGCGTTACTTCGGCCAAAATCAATATGGAGTGCAGATAAAACACCCGAATCTTGCCCTCTTGTCGAGACTATCTTGCATTTGAATCCAATTGAAGTATGTCTCTGTTTCGTGGCAGTTTTTTTTTCCTTGTGTTGTTTGCCATATTTTTTTGTGCAACATAGCAATCTTGTTGCAATGATTGAATATGACAAAAAAGAATGAAACAAAGGAAAAACAAAAGATATTACCTTATGGTGGGTGAAGGGAGATTTTTCATTCAGTTTTTAGTTAAGGAAGAACCAAACTGTGTTGGACCAAAGATTTGAATATGTTCCTTAACATGTAATGTCTGATTTTAAGTCCATGAAATACTAACAATTGATTTTTTTTCATGCCCTTCCAGAGAAAAAAGATAAGAAAGAATATGGTGGAGAGGGTAGAGATAAGGAAATGGATCAAGGGTTAAAACGAGGTAGAAAACAGATAGATGATGAAAAAGAGAGAGAGAAAAAATGAGGTTAAGAAAGATGAAATAGAGGGCTAGAAAATCAAGAAGGTCGTTGATTGATAGGATGTTTAAATTATGGAGTGATCAGTAATGCAATACGGTTTTTTTTCCCCCGAGATGTAATTGAAGGATAATTAAGACCAGCAAACATCTTATTGTTCATTTTAATGGTATGCGCCTATAATGTGAAAAATCTTGATAGCATGTTGTTGCTACTTATTTACCACTTTCTGTTTTGAAGGTGAACATATTTCAGGGGATCACCCTGCCAGATGCCCCCAAATTTGGGAGGGTATTTGGAGGACAGTTTCTTGGACAGGTATGGATTAAGCTCCTTTCCTTATTTCTCTAAATGCAATGTGGTTTAGCATTGCTGCATTTCGAGCTGAATAAAGCTAGTTTTTTTTCCTGTAGCAGAATGGCTTATATGCCCTACTTAGTACTTACTCATGGCCCATATACACTAGGATAAGTTCTTAGAACAAAAGCTCCCATAGACTGTGGTCTGAAGAGAATTGAATGGAGGAAAGATCCTCCACTAGTTTTGGTATAATCTAATCAAAATGAGTTTTGTTGTTTCTCTATGCAACTTCAAAAGCCGTTTAGCTTGATAACTTGCATCAGAATAGCTTGCGGCAACCTAAAGTCTAAACCATCTAGGGTTTTTTTTAGTTTCTGCTATTGGATTTTATTGCCTTAAGTAGAGTTTCTATGTCACATTTGTCAGATCCATTTCCTCCCCATTGAAATTACATACTGAAAAGAAAGTTCAACTCTCATTCATCTGTTCAACACTGTGCGTTAGATTCATAGTTTCAATTCTTTTTTTAGTGAAATGTTTAAGTTATAAGTATGCTAGTATTTCTTTTTGACTGTAAATGGATGACATTCGTTTGACCTCAATATGTTCCTTTACTTGGCCTTTTCACTTCTGATGGATCTTTCCATAATTCTTAATCTCTAGGAAACGTTGAGATAATTAAGTTCTTGTTCAAATTTATGCACTTTTAGTCAACTAATTCTTTCTTGCTTTTGTGTTCTTGTTGTTTCTATTGTTTGTTTCCACAAACTGATCCTTTGTTGCATATTTCTTGCCAGAAGAAAACTTTAATGGTGTTTCGCCGGTTCATTGTTATTTTGATAAAATGATTATTATCCTTCCCATTGAATAGTTTGAACAGAAATGATAATTGGCTACTTGGCTTTTTACTGCTTCTTACAGTGTAATGTTATGTGCAGGCATTAGCTGCTGCATGCAAAACTGTCGACTGCCTTAAATTTGTCCATAGCTTGCATGCCTATTTTCTTCTCAGTGGGGATTATAACAGTAAGTAACCCATCATAACTGATGTAGTGGAAGCTAATGAATTAGATTGTGACTGGAACGAAATAAGGTTAGAGATTTTGAAGATAATCTAAATGTAAGTTTTATTAATAATGAGAAAGCTAAGCTGTTAGGTTACAACTTCTGACTATTTATACTAACATAATATGTAGGAACAAAATCCTAATTATGATCAACTACTAAATAAGTATAAAATAAAATGCTACTAAATAAGTATAAAATAAAATAGATTCCTAAATAATGCTCCTGCATCAATGCCCTCCCTCAGGTTAGAAAAGAACTCGACTCTGACGAGTAAACTTTGAGATACTCATCATAGATGGTAGGATCAATCTTTTTCAGTTCTTCTTCAGCTATCCATGTTTTATCTTTAGCTGATTGTCCAAGACATTTCACCAAAAACATCCAAAACATCCTCTATAATTTTAGGCATAGAAATTGGTAGCTGTTGCACTTGAACTTCAATCATAGCTTTAATTTCAAATTCTTCAGCTAACAAAAATTCACAATATCTGCTGGTCTTGTGGGGAAATGAGCTTCTTGATGATTCTTGTTCTTAAGAGGGCACAATGTATGCCTCTTATTATTCTTAGTGAAAAAATAAATATTAGACTTTGTTTTTTGATCCATGCCATGATCAAACAACCAAGGTCTTCCTACAAGAACATGACCAACATCCATAGGCACCACATCACACGAAGCTTCTAAAACTATTTCCCATAGTGAATTTCATCAAACATTGAGAAGTTACAGGGATTTCATGCCCTTTCTTTAACAAGTGCACTTTATACTGTTGTGGATGTTTTTGTGTAGGAAGTTCAATTTTTCCACGACCTCTTTAGAAATAATATTTTTTATACTCCATCAGTAACAAGATCACAAATCTTACCTCCGCACATAACACGAATGCAAAAGAAGTTACGTCTCCTCCAATCTTCCTCTTCTACTGCACTTGTAGTTGTCATAACCCTCCGTATCACCAAGGATTCGCATGTTGCCGAATAAATGTCAACATTCTGAATGTCATCTTCGTTGTCACCACAAGCCGGATTTTTGTCTTCTTTTAACTCTGTAAGGTTAACCCTTTTCTGTGGGTAATTGAATGAAGTGTGTCCTTTCTCCCCATAAATATAACAATGAATTTGAGAGCTGTTTCTTGCACTTTTTGACGCACCCAAACCAACTCTTTTTTTCCACCATAAGGCACAATATTTTTGCCTTTGTCCCCCTTGTCAATACTTTCTTTTGTCTTGTTAATTTTAATTCCTCGAGTTGTTCCCATGCCTCGTCCAGTACCAAATTCACCTTGTGAAATATTGCTAAAATTTGGTTTCCTAGCTGAATAGCGTAAAACATGCTTCTCTGCGGCCATTGTGTACTCTCGAGCATCTTCAATGTTGTAGAGGCGAATTACACCCATCTCATCCCTAATAGACTGATTTAAACCAGCAAGGTAACGAGCAGTTAGTTGTTCATTAGTTTTGGACAAACTTGTTTGAATTAACAAGTTGTTGGATTGAGACATGTAGCCTTTAACTGACATCCGATTTTGATTTAAACAACGGAATTTTTCATACAACTCCATAGTATAATCAGCAGACAGAAATTGGCTTCCGGAGCTTGGTCTTCATGTGTTCCCTAGTGCTGATTTTAGGTTTACGCTGTCGTGTACGCTGCTCTTCAACTCTTTTCTACCATTGAAGTGCGGTATTTTTCAGTTTCAACTTCACAAATAAAACCTTTCGATTCTCTACCATGGGTTTCCATTCAAAATGATTTTCCAAGCTAGCTTCCCAATCCAAATAATCTTCATGTGATTTCCCATAAAAATCAGCCACTTCAATTTTGACTCCTCCATTCAAATCAAGAGCATGTAACAACCTATCTTAAAATCTACCTCTTACCAACCTTTTGTTGGGTCCAGCTTCATGAAAGGTTTCTCATCCTCTGATTCCTCTTCATCCTCAATATCGTCAATCTCGAGGGGTTTGTGGTCACCTTCCGCATTCTCCATTCGGGTTTCCACAGATTCCTAACGCTGCAAGGCTTGCACAGCCCGGGTCAAGTCTGCAATCATTCGTCACATCTCTGCTAAATCTTTTTGGTTCTGATTCACTCTTCCTTGTGGTCTTTCGCGGTCATCCATGATGAAGAGCTCTAATACTACTTGACATAGTGGAAGCTAATGAATTAGACTGTGACTGGAACGAAATAAGGTTGGAGATTTTGAAGATACTCTAAAGTTTTATTAATAATGAGAAAAAGTGAAGCTGTCAGGTTACAGCTTTTGACTATTTATACTAACATAAAACCCTAAAATACACAAAATCCTAGTTATGATAAACTACTAAATGAGTATAAAATAAAGTACTACTAAATAAGTATAAAATAAAATAAATTCCTAAATAATGCGCTTGCATCAGTAGCCTCATCATGCACTGTTATTAGTAGCATACCGCTTCCAGTTACAGATCAGTTTTTGTTATGTCGTGCCAATACCCCTTCTCCATTTTTTTCGCGGGTTCTGTTACAAATGAAATTTTTTGCACAGTGTTGGCTTTTTAAATTTTATGCTATTCTTTTGTGCGTATTATGAATCCTTAACCTGCTTGTACTTGGAAATTTCAGCGAATGACCTAAAGCTTAGTTTTATCAAACATTTGTAACCTAGAAAAAGTGAAATGAAACTTTTCATACTTGTCCAATGCCACTCTTTCTGACCAATCAGCTTTTTGTTGTTGAGCATAACAGCTAAAGTGATATATTTTACAAGGTCTGTGCCATTATTTGTGCAGTACCAATTGTATACCAAGTTGACCGTGTACGCGATGGGAGAAGTTTTGCTACAAGAAAAGTTGATGCAATACAACAGGGAAACATAGTGTTCACACTGATTGCATCATTTCAGGTAAGGAAGTTAATCATTGCTTTCTCCTATTTTATAACACTCCGAAAGAAATTTGAATGAAAATGATTTGAATGTTTGTTTATCTTTTGTACTTTTTTTTTTGTTTAGTTGTCTAATTTGTGACTTCAAAGTTTTTATCTTGAGATGTGATAAGTATTGTGTGAACACTGAAAACATAAAAGGTTACTTTCATCAATATCAAGTGTAATCAATTGTTAAGGACAAAAAGAGATTACAGCTAGTTTAGAATACTCAGAATGATGTCAAATTAAATTTTGCAGAAAGAAGAACAAGGGTTTGATCATCAGATAGAAACAATGCCATCTGTGCCTGAACCCGAGACGGTAACTGGAATGTGCTTGTGCATTTTAAAATTATTTCTTTTTCTTTTCCAGTGTGTGTTGAAACTAATCTGTTGCAGCTTTTAACAATGGAAGAGCTACGTGAGAGACGTCTAACTGACCTCCGACTTCCAAGGTATGTGTTTAATTACTTGTTTTGATCGATTTCATACTTTAACATTTCTTTTTTCATAGTTCCACTAGATTTTACCGTCTGTTTTAGCTTCTCATTTCTTATGCATCTTCGAACAACTAGCTTTTTGCTTCACCAAATAATTCTTTGCGTTCTGCCTATTTTAGGACCTACCGCAACAAGGTGGCTGCAAAAGATTTTGTCCCTTGGCCCATAGATATAAGGTTTTGTGAACCCAACAACAACACTAATCTGACAAAGTCTCCTCCAAGGTAGGATCTTTTGTACAATTGTATGCATTCCTTTCAAGAATCATGCATACACAGTAGTGAAAGTACGTATTAAATTTTTTTATTTTCATTGGGCATTATTACTTATCGCTTTGGCATTTTTTTCTTCAAACAGTTTGAGGTTCTGGTTTAAAGCACGAGGAAAACTTTCTGAGGATGAGGCTTTGCATAGGTGAGTAAAGTCTTTGAAAGTTGAGCCACCGAATGTTTCACTGTGAAAAAATTGGATTTTTCTGGACAACAGATTTCTTGCTTTCTATTGTCACTTAAAGATGATTTCAAGTACTTACTGGTTGTTTGTTTGACATCTTAGGCTCCGTTTGTTTGACGGAAAACATTTTCTTGGAAAAATATTTTCTTCATTTTCTGTTGTTTGTTTGAGCTAAGGAAAATAGTCAACTGAAAATGATTTCTAGTCAATTGGAAAATAATTTCCTAAACAACTTGTTTTGAGACCAAGTTAGTATAACAATGGCTATTGCAGATGTGTAGCTGCATATGCTTCAGATCTCATATTTCTCCAAGTTAGTTTAAATCCCCATCGCTTCAAAGGTTTGAGAACATCTTCGGTCAGTCTAGACCACTCGTAAGTATCTGCTTTTATATATTTCAGATAAGAATCAATAGTTGATTCTTCTGCATTCCATATCGACTGAATAAATTATAACTGATGACAATACCAAATTATGTCCTCCAAGTAAAATTTCAAAATAAAGCTTTTAACGACATCGTTTGAACACATGATTTGTCAGGATGTGGTTCCATCGACCTGTTAGAGCTGATGAGTGGATACTATTTGTGGTAGGTTTATAATGACAATATTTTTTTATTTCCTTGGGTCATCAATCGTCAGAGCTCAAACGAGTAACTTCTGGATGCCTTGCAGATTCGGAGCCCTGTGGCACATAGTGCCCGTGGTTTTGTATCTGGCCAAATGTTCAACAGAAAGGGAGAGGTATGAAAGGATATTTCATATGCTTAGAATTAATTTTAAGCTCAATTACTACTATTGCGTTCTTTTACAAATAGCCGAGAATCAGCCATTGGGTTGCAGCTCTTATAAATCATACGGAATTATTCTATGAACTGATACTTCATTTTGGTGCATTTTCAGCTTGTTATATCGTTGAATCAAGAGGGTCTTCTCAGGCAGGTTTCAGGACCGAAGCCAGCTGCCCCCTCAAAACTTTGATTTGGCAATTAATATACAAACAGAAAGCATGACATTAATTAAAGCTTCCCAGGTGAAAAAAAATACTACAGAATCAGGATTTCGATATAAATTATTTTTCTATTGATTAGATAACGTATTGCCAATTTATGGAAAAGCAGTTTCATATAATTAGCTTATAGAACAACTACCTTGAATTCGCAAAGCAAACACATACGCCAACTTGTTGAATGTTTCGTATTTGAATAAAGCAGAAGTTTGAGGAGCGGGTTTTTGGATGAGAAATTTTTTCTTTGAATAAAAATGATTTGATGAATTTAAGACGGGGGGGTGCACTTGCTATGGAGATCAAAAGTTTGATTAACGCCTTCAACCAAGTTTTACTAATTTTTAGTTTTCTAAATCACATTTAACCTAGCCCATTTTAATGTATGTGGTACAGAAGATTGATTAACTTGTTCTTTCGTGTTCGGTGGATGTGAAACTTGGATCATCACCATTTGAAATAAAAAATAAAAATCGAAATGGTGCCTACAAAGATTATGGATGGCAAATTGATTTTTCAATGTTTTCTATCAATGAAAGGAACAATAAGTGAATGGAAATATAACTTTAAGGGTTAACAATAATTAATGTTAATTTGTTATTTTAAAATATTTTTAAATAAAATATAAATTATTCTTTTATATATTTAACTGTGAAGCATAAAAAATATAATTTTATAAAATAAAATTTCATAACTTAATTTTATGAAAAATATTTTTTTTTAAAAATTATTTTGCATCAAACAAACGAGTGCTAAATATGTGGATATTGGATAGAAAAGCTTGATATTGGATAAAAAAATCTTGCTAGGAGTTTGAGTGGGTTAATTGCGTAGAAAGTTAGAAACACACTAAAGCAGTTCTTTTGTTTCACTAAAGTGACATTCTACAACAAAGTTATTAAGTGAATTAAAAGAGTCACTTTAATAACTTTTCATAAAGTCTAGTCTTTAGATTAACGAGTTCAAACTTTTAGGAATTTTGAAACTCTGCAATCTTTAATTGGCAAAATGAGGAACAAGCCCACCAAAGCTTTGATAAACAATCTAGCTTGGAACTTTCATAGAGCGCAAACACATGTGAGACTAATGAAATCAACCACTTAATGACCACGTAACAAAAATGAAAATTGGGTTGTCTCTCTAGCTAGGCGTTTCAAAATGAATGTAGTATCTGTCAACCGAAGGAGCGTGGTGGTCTGGGTTTCAGGAACCTGAGGAATTGCAACGAGGCATTCATGATCAAATTGGCTTGGCAAATTATAGCTAAAAAAGATGAGTTGTGGGTAAAAATTCTTAAGAGTAAGTATATGCTTGAAGGTGATCATCTCCCTTCTCCTGCTAGGAGACCTACTTGCTCTTCGATATGGAGGGGAATTGCAAAGATCTGGGATAAAATGCTTACAGGTGTGCGATGGGTGGTGAATAATGGGAAAACAGTCAAGTTCTGAATGGACTTCTGGGTGGGTAACCACCCCCTGCTCCAGTTTGCTATAAAGGACATCAATGAGGCTGAGCAAAATTGGATGGTGGACAAGTTCATCACTGCTGAGAACACTTGGAACGAGGCACTTCTGTTTGAAAAACTTCCTCCTCCAGTGTTGGATTTGATAAAGAGCTACTTGCCCCCAATGTTTAGTATGGAAGATGATCAGGTTAGTTGGGGTCTTAATCCCTCAGGTAACTTTACCCTCAAGTCTGCTTATGAGATGCTTGTTAAAGAGAGATGGCACCAAGTGGACAAAAAATGGGAGCTGGCTTGGAAATTTCCAGGACCTCAACGGATAAGAACTTTCCTATGGCTGGTCTTAAAACGAGGATTGCTAACGAATGAGACTCGGTACCACAGGCACATTGCCAACAATCCTTCCTGTTCAGTTTGTGGAGGGCAAGAGGAGACCATCCTCCATGTGCTTAGAGATTGTAGGGAGGCAAAGAGAGTTTGGATCCAACTACTACCAAGTGCCCAAATAGAGGTGTTCTTCCATATGGATGAGGCAGAATGGTTAACGTCTAATTTATTTGGGCCTGACAATTCTAATGCGAGGAAAGAGTGGACTATACTCTTTGGAGTAACATGCTGGTTTCTGTGGAAATGGAGGAATCATTACATCTTTCGTGGTGAGGTCTCGTTGTGGAAAAAAGAAAGAATTGAGGCCTTTGTCCACGGGATTCAAAGGTTTGAGTTGGTGCGTCCATGCGCTCGTCAAATGCTGAGGGTTGGTTGGACCGCCCCTCAGCCTGGCATGATTAAGGTTAACACGGATGGAGCATTCAATAGGAGGACAGGAATAGCTACGGCAGGTGGGGTGCTTAGAGATGAACATGGGAATTGGGTAGGAGGTTTTATGATGAATTGTGGTTCCAGCAACGTCGAGAACGCGGAACTCTAGGGGATACTTAAAGGGCTTGATTTGGCGTGGAGGAAAGGTTGGAATATGATTGTGGTGGAGTGTGATAACTCTAGGGTAGTGGAATACATCAACGGGGTTAATCACCAGTATAACACGCAATGGCCCCTCATTAGATTAATCCAGGGCCTGTTAAACCGTTCATGGGAGGTTGTGGTAGTTAAAGTATGGAGGGAAAGCAATGGTGTTGCTGATGCTCTAGCCAAGAAGGCTTTTTCTTTGCCATAGGGAGTCCAATACCTCGACAATGCTCCAGTGGAGCTAGTGCAACTCTTGGAATTTGATAGCAATGGAGGAACTCACCTCCGCTATATATAAATAATTTCGGCTTATAGTCGCATCCTCATAAAAAAAAAAACTCTTTCCATGATATATATAACTCCCTTTCATAAACTATCTCCACTAACTTGGTCACTTTATTATTCTACCGTGAATAGTCTTGTTCTTAAGAGAACAACTTTTGTGATTTTGTTGGTAAGTACACTAAATCAATCCGAAAGAGATTGCGGACAAAGCCTGTACTCAGTATACGCTCGTATACTCGTGGGAAAGACAACCAGAACGATTCGTTGGAGTGGCTCTCGGCAGGACGGAAGGAAAGGGGGGGCGGGGAGAGCGGTCGCCCCTCCTTGCGAGGAAACATCAGGGAGCTCCGCTCCCCCTTAGAGTCGGAGCAAGGGGGAACGCCGAAGCGGTTGTGAGCGGTGGAGAAAGGAGGAAGGGAGCGGACGCCGGACTGACTTCAGTGACTTGTAGAGTTGTTGTGCGATTGAGAGTTTGAGACGGACTGACGAGTGACGACGGAGAAAGGAGAAAGAAGAGGAAGTGCGATGGAGAACAGAAAGGAGTAAACAGAGGTGGGCGTTGGCGGCGAAGTGGAGGTTGTTGATTGAGGGTTGTAGATTGGAGGTGGGGATAGAGGAAACAAAAAAGCCAAAACGACAACGTTTGGTTTTGAGTTTTTCTAATGCTGGGTCTTTTTGTTTGTGGCTTTTTTAAAAGAAAAAGTATTAAGAAGGGACTGGCATGAAATTTTTCATGCAAATATTCAAAATGAACAAGCAGATGGCATTTTAAAAATAAAAAGATGCAAAAGGATTAAAATGAATTTCTGTTGAACAAATAACCTAAAACTACATCGTTTTTGTATCTTGTAACATAAATTCAGCCTAAAGACCAAAAACCTCCTAATTTCCAGCCTCTTTCAATTCAAATCATTTTATTTTCAAATCATTTTTTCAATTCAAATCAAAATATAATTACTCAACAAGCACATTTTGTGTCCTCTCTTGGCTAAAACCTTTATAAAATCAGATTAATTTTTAATTTTTTCTTAATAAATGTTAAGTGCTTAGTTATTGATTCATTATGATTACTGATTATGGTTAGTTAGTAGTTACTGATAAGTAATTATCTTTATAAATTATGTTCTTTAGTTAACTTATAATGAATTGTGATCTTACTGGTGGATAAGTTATTTAATAGGTTAGAATAATTGAATTTGTGGATAATTTATTTTTAAGTGTATAAGTGAATTCGTTAAATTATATGTTAGCGTGTAAATGAATTTGTGGATTATTTATAAATTA
>CANYCX015627217.1:0-10792 GCA_948193385.1 Breynia disticha f. nivosa
GGCCAAAAGGTAAAAAATGTTACCAATTATTTGAGATTGAAGTGAAGTATGAGAAGCAGAAAGAAAGAACAAAATAGCTTTTGCAGAAGCAGTTCATGCAATGTAATGTACTATGGATATTATTTGTAATGGTTAGAGCAATAGTTTTTTATCAAAAGCGACGTGTCTTTGATTTCCCCCACCACTTCCCCTCCTATATTATTGCTTTTTCCTTCCCATCTCTCTTCTCTCTGATAAATGCTTACCTTTCAGTTTGTCCGCTGGGATCTGAGGCAGCGATGGGATGGGTGGGGTGCGGCCGTCTTTTCTTGTCGCGTCTTATTTTGTAATTTTGTCTCTTTAACTGTAATTTTTCTGTAGCGTCGATTTTCTTATCATGTATGTCACTTTGTCTGTTTTCATCGCCTTATAAAAATTTATGGATCAGGTACTGACCTAAACCATATATACATGTTGTATGTGATGTTTATGATCGATTCTTCAATTGCCAATATATTTAGGGTTATATATATGACCTCATTTTTTGTCCGGCAATACGGATTTTTTACGGCCGCCAACCGTTTGTTAAGACGAATTCCATCGCAAAGTATTTTATCCGACAAAATTCGTCGCAATTTTCCGACAAAAGAGGAAATCCTAACAAGAAAAGGTAATATTTTGAGTGTTCTATCAACTATTGAAGTTTAGACGATTCTCCAAATAGGTTCAGCAGCTCAGAATTCTTTTTCTGGAAATATAACCCTACCCACTATATATATTCATCTTTCACTCCTATAGAAACGAACAAGGCTTACAAATTGCACCAAATTATACATTTCCCTGTTAGCAATTCACCAATACCTGAACAGTTAAATCTTTCAATCAACACTGATCAAACTGTTGGTTCCCTAATTCGACTAGATTATATAGATTCATGAACTCACAAAATCTAGTTTCCTTGTGTGTCAGTACCAAAATGACTACATTGGATACTGATATTGTACAGTATTGCAGCTAGCTAGGGATTCCTGGATGCTTATTACGTGAATCTTAAGGGTGTCTGTGATGTTAGCAGTAACAGTTTGGTTCACTGACATAATAGCTGTCGATTTTCGATACGATAATACAATTACGTTTATGACATAACACAAACGACACATTCAATTTCTGTAATGTTTATGCATAAATAACATGATATGATTAGGATACGTATAATACGAATTGACACCTCTACGCTAACAATGGACGTATTACGGTGTACAGATGGTGTGCATACATTGCCATGCTTCTCTGTCTGGCCTGTTATGAACTAGTTTTTGCTGTGGACCTGCTCTTTCATCAGCATTGTTGCATATCATTGGCTAAACATTATAAACTTATTGCTCTTACTTCATGATTTGCATTAGGTAAAGATTCCACTAACAAAGCTTCATTACTTTTCTCTAATAATGCTTTTTCTTCAGCTTTAATTCCCATCATTGCCCTTTTTCAGCATAATTACATGGAATTTAAATCACATGATTGGCCAGTAATGATGTGCCCAATTGAAAAATTCAAGAAAAAACCAAAGAAAGTGGTTGAAACAGCTAATACTTTCAGTCTGTGAGAAGCAGGCAACCAACTTTTAATTTCTTTTGGCTGTAATGAATCACCCAATTGTAAGTGCAGGTTTTCTGTCATTGTTTACACACTCATCTGATCATAACAGGCCAAAGAATCATATTGTATAAGAACAAAATTGGCACTATTAAGCTAACTCGTGAAAATTTTAATAGTTTTTATCAGAACTTATATCTTCATCCCTGAAATATGCAGTTTGGAAACATTGATACTAACAAAATTCATAGTAGCGAGACCACGTGGTTGCTAATTTTTTTTGTCATTTAGCGACCACGTTGTAGTTAAATGAAAGTATTTTGCGACCAAATATTTGTTATCGCTAATTGTGCAGAATTTTGAAGTGAATTCTGTACAAGCCATGTTCTATTCTAAGTCTGTGAATGTTTGAAGTTGCAACTTATGATCACAAACTTCATGAAGTTGGTGTGAATTTGGTAAAAAGGAAAAGTAAAAGATGAATATGCAGAAAGTGGAATAATAATTGTGGAGGGTTGGACAGTTGAGATGGATTATCAGCTAGACAGCTAGGAACTATGAGGAAGACAAAACTCATAATTATGTGATGAATTATGACATGATACAACATTGTATTTTTGCGTATATTCTCAACTACCATTGTTGAGATCCGACCAAAAACAGAAAACATTAAACCTCTCTTTCACTCTCAGAGTTACCGAGAGAAGATCGGGAAGGTTAAAAACTGAGTGTCAGGTTGAGAGGAAGTAGTTAAAAGATGATGATAATGGTCGCAAAGGGACAAAGTTAAAACTCTTTCACTGAAATGTAGGAGATACATTTACGAGAAAGATCCAGCAACAAGAACTATCCATGACGATAAATGGGAATCTTCTCGGGCTCTCTTTTTTTTCCCAGTTTTACTGATTCAATCATCTCTCAAGAACTCGACGATTCATGCAATGGCTCAAACGTGTTGCATCATGCAAAGACAAATACTTACAGTACTGCCAGTCACCACTGTCCATTCATAAAGATTATATCAACAGAAAGATCGAACCAAAGATGAATCAGAATTAATGGAGAATTTAGAGAATAACCATGAAAGAGAGTTGCTTAAGAAGGAATTACCTCTAAAGGAGAGAGATTTCCATAAAATACAACAAGAAGAGAAGCAACAAGTGAAGGAATTAAATCCTGAAGTGCCATGTTCTCCCACAGCTTTCTTGAGCTTCCATGTAAGCTGCAACAAAGCTGTAACCAAAGTTGAAGAAAGCCGAGAACGAGCTGTAGCAGTCCAAGAAAGTTCAAGAAAGCTGTGGAATAGCATGACCAGGACTTGAAACAACCATCATAATCAACAACAACAACAACAACCCTTGAAGATCTCTCAGAACTCAGCTAGCTAGTTAGGTTTTTGGTTCAGTGAGACGAGAGAGAGAGAGAGATGACGATACAAAATCTGATGGACCACTCTAGGATATATAATCTTGGAAGGGATGCAGCTTTATAGAGCGGGGAGGGTTGAGTAGGGTTCACTTCACTTCATTCACAAGCGCATTTTACTGATCACAAAGGCTTACTTTACTAGTGAGTGCGCAGTGGGGTAGATTTATATGTAACACTGTTAGATTTGTTCAACCAAAAAAACAATTTCTTTTTTCTCCACATTTCTACAATCATTGCCTAATATACAGCTCATAATTCCAATGTATGATACGATTTATGATTACATAGTTATGATATGAGAAAATAATATAAATTTAATTTTTGTAATTATGATGTACATAATATAGTAAAATTAATGTAATAGAGAATGAATAATAAGAAGAAAGAAGAAGAAGAAGATCCCATGACTCATCACATGCAACCATGTGAGATGAAGATTTCTTCTCTATTTTATTGGTGAGTATAGGTATGGGGTTGTTTATGGTCCCCCAATCCTTATGTTCCTTTTTTTAATTTTCTCTATAACCCAATTATAGCTATTCAAATGTATATATTTATTTATATGATCAATATAAATAATAATTTGTATGGATCTATGATCACCAATCATGATTTTTGTAGTGGAATTAAATGGGGAGCTTTTAATTTGTGCATATTAACTTCATACTGTCAAAGTAGAGTTGTTAATTTCTGATACGATTGCACGATTTATAAGTATGATCAATTTTTATTATATTTATGTTACAAGTAATGATATTTAATAGAAAATAACATAATATGATCACGTTAGGTATAACTAAAACAAAATTGACATGACTACTTCTAACAAGCTTCGTTTTTTTTGCCTTAGTCGCCCGGTGTTGCTTATCTTCGATAAGTACTAATCTAAATTTGGAGCGATGACACAAGTCTTACTTCACGAAAGTAACTCTGTTAAGATTCGAAGTTGAACAGTATATTCAACCGAACCCCACATAAAATTAAATTATCAACTCAACAACGCATTGTAAGTTACGAACTTACTCCATGAAATTGCAAATGTAACTTTAAAATTCATTATTATTGTAGTTTGTTGGATGCTTCCAAATTAAAGGAGAACAAAATTAAATAACATGGACCATGTTGTTTTAGGTTGGCTGCTATGATGTGACTATTTTTATTCTCTTTTAAATTTATACATTGTGGCAGTGAATTGACATGGTCCATTTTTATAAAAATACAAAAAAATATTTGAATTTGAAAAATTATGCTGCCTTTTCAAAAATGCTTAATTTATTGGAAATGGTCTTATTGCTAATTCAATTGATTGAAATTTAAGATAAAAATATTTATTCCTTAATTATCGATTTATTATTGTCTCAATGATAAGTTTTATAAAATTAAAATGCTGAATTATAAGTATTACAAGTTCTAAGTATTGAACTTAGGGTTGACAATTAATTTTGATCCGAGGACACGATTAATGAGTACATAATTAGAAACAACATGAATAACACGAATTTAATTTTATAATATTTATATCATAAATAATGATATTTAGTAAAAAAATTCATGATACGATTATGACATTGACACGCCAATATGGATTGTCACCCGAACCTATTTGTATAAAGTGTTTCATAATATTTAAAAATTAAACACTTGTTATTGGCCGTTGTTTAATAAGATAATTATTTAAAATTAAATTTAAAATGTAGCCGTTTTATATTTTATATAAATGTCAAATTTTGGCATTTTAAAAAAAAGATATATTTTAATAGAAATTATAACATAAAAATTACAATAAAATAAATTATGATATAGAAAAGAGGTCTAACATCAGAAAAATTTCATGGTAATCTTGAAAACTAGTTGAACTTTATATCATGACTGAAAAACTTTTTCATTGCTTAAAATATAATAGGATGGTTTATCAAGAAAATGAAAACAATTTTTTTTGAAAAAGAAAATGAAAACCATTAAATGTAATTGAAATGACTATAAAAAATGGTCATCATACATGGGTAACTTTTCTATTTAAGTAAAAAATATATAATAAATAACTACCTTAGACAATAAGTGTTATATTATCAATTAAGTAATTATTTCCTATGAACTTTAAAACATACTTAAGAGCATTAACTACTCAAATTAAGTGTTGAATTTAATAATCAAACACCCAATATAGTCAAATTATGTTTATTATTTCTAAATGATAAATTTATAATAACCAAGAACAACACAATTATAAATAATAATTTAAATGAAACTCTTCAAAAAATTAGTTTAATATTTGAGTGAATTACACTTTTATATATATTTTTAAATATTATTATAAAAATATTAGTTCATCAATTTTTTGAAAAATAATACTATTCATTATATTTGAACAACTGAAAAAAAAATAAGGCTTCAATAAAAAACGAAAAAGATGATTAGTATTATTCAATATATTTGAACAACTGAAGACAATAGGACTTCAATAAAAAATGAAAAAGATGACTATTAATATATTTGAACAACTACAAAAAATACTAAATAAACTTGTAATTAAACAATAAAATTTCAATAAAAAAAATGATAAATGATATAAAAAATGATGATACATTATTTGATGGATTATAGCAAAAAATATATAATAAATTTAAGAAATGTATTATTACAAAAAATATTGCATAATTAATAGAAATAAAATATTATTTAAAAGATAGTATTTGACGAAATTTTTCCTTAATATTTTAGGGACGAAAAATCAAGCACATGTTACACATATGGGCATGCAATAAACATGTTTGAATTTTTATGAAATATCTATACCTACGAATTAGTCCATTCAATTAAACTAAACTCAGAAGAGAACGACATTACACATCTATCAAATTAACTAATTTGAACTTATAAATGTAGGATAATATGTTTGAATTTTATTTAGAGTTATTATATGTTATCATCCACAATTAATACAATTTCTTTTAGAGAAAACCCATAATATTTTTTTTTTGTTTTGTGATGTCCAATGAATTAGGTATAAAACACATTTTTTAATGAACTTCGTCGCTGAATCTCATAAAAAAAAATATTTTTTAATGAATTTCGTCGAAATTCGATCGTTGTAAAATGTGTTTATCTTATATTGCACTATTCTAAGCATGTCGCACCTTTTAGATAACTTTAAATTCAACCACATTCACAATCAAACATTTTATTGCAAATCTTTTTTTCTGAAATTCGAGATATCCTGAACATCCCAGACTAATTTCCGTTTGAGCCTAATATGACTACAAGGGCGACAAAGTTCTTCCAACCGAGTTTCCGGGCAAGCTCTCTCAACCGAGTTTTAGCGCAACTGCGTATCAGGATTTGAACTCAAGATCTCTGATTAAGCTAGAACAATTTAAATTCAGTTGATCTACACCCTCGGTTGCAAATCTCTACATATAGAAATTATAACAGCAATTTGAACTATCTTCAAATGACTTATTCTTAAGGACGATGAAGCACAATCTATAAGCTTGACTGCTCGTGTTCATGAAATCTCATTCGGGAGATGAGATTTGAGTAGAATAAACAGTTCTTTTTTATCGCCAAGCCCAGTTGAAGGTTGAGCCCTACTGGTTTGAAGAAGCCTATTCTTCTGTTCTGTGGCTCACATAGAAACCAGAACTATCAGTTGAATGAAGTTGGAGATACGTAAGATTGTTTTGTGGTAGTTATAAGTGTGATGTAGTTACCAATAACATTGGGAAGGAATCAATCAGTGACGCCGTTCCGATCTGTCGCTGTAACATAGCAAAGTGTCCAGACAGACCACACTCTCTGTCGCGGCGTCGTATTTAATCATGTGACTGCTTATCCCTTGTCCCCGACGTCGGCGGATTCCAAGCTTTCATTTTCCGTATTTACGCCCCACTTCTCTGCCTTATTGATTTTCTTATAATTCAACTTCGTAAGTGAATGCAAACCAAAGGTTTTTTTTGTCTGAACTCCCGGTATCCCGACACATTGGCCGAGACTAATCCAGTTTTGGAGCGAGAGGTACAGCTCCTCCCTCACGGGACAACTCTCCTCGAACTCGTACCTGGTTCAAGCTTTCACGAGAGGGTTAGATTGTCAGTCTAACAAACACCTCGTGGTTGCAAACCAAAGGTATTTGTCTTTTCAAATCACTTTAAATTCAAACAAGTTGAAAATAAAATATCCGGTAATGAGCGTCATCCATGCGTCTATGTTACCCGCTATCGAGTGCCAAGTTTGTGTAAAATGCATCATTTGTGCCGCGTGTGCTCGTGCGCAACACATTGAATCGTAACCTTTTAACTATGTTAATTTTAACTTGTAAAAATTTGATAGTATTTAATTACTATTTCTTTGTCTCAACCAGGGAAAGTAGAAAATGTGGAAGATGTTTAGCATTTATTTGAAATTGTTAGTTTTTTTTGTCTGAACTACGAGGTATTTTGGACACCCCTGCGTATCTAGGATTCGAACTCGAGATATCTGGTTAAGCTAGAACAACTTCACGCCAGTTGATCTACGCGATTGGTGGTTATCAATTTGAAATAGTTAGTGAACGTAAGATAAGATATGGTAGGAGGAGGGACATGCAATGTGATTTGGAGGAAAGTACTGAGGTGATCCAATGGCATGTCGTTGTTAATAAAACTGTTGCTAGAGAGTTGTGTGTGGCCACCTGCTCATTGAATTGTAGCTACCATTTTCCTTCTTTTGCACACAATATATGGGTCCATTTCTAACACACCAATCTTCGGATGAATCGGGTTTGTGTTAGGTAAACATGACGCATTACGATTAATTTGAATTCGATTCATTTAATAAATATGTTAGAAAATAAAATTTAAACTCACTTATTTGAATTGTATTCAAGTTGTATCTGATTTATCTTATTAACTAAATTTTAATAACCTCAAATCCATTTCATATTCAAATCCTCATAACTTTGTGTCAGGTCGAGTGGGATCGAGTTGGCAGCCCAGATTAACACTAGAAGAAAGATTCGACAACCGAATTTAAGCTAACTACTCAGTGAATTTTATCTACAATTTCCAACAAAATTTGATTTCGATGGAAGTTTTCTGTGGAAAATAATTCCTTGGAAATTATTTACTTTATTGCATTGAATAAAATTCTTACAGATTACAAGGCTGTAAGTAGTAGAATGTGGTGAATACATAGGAGATGAGTGAGAATGTATCCATGCAAAGGTGTGATGGGATCCTCCTTCTACTCACCAACACTTACCAATGCTTAAAACTTAAAAGGATCGTTTCTGGTTTAACTCTGCTTCGACGGGCAATCCTCAGCAAGAGGATAAGCAAACGAAGAATGAACTGTCGTTTTGATAATTTCCAAAATGAGCCAAAGCCTTCTATTATTGTATGTTTTTTTGTCTGAATCGTAAGGTATTCTGGGTACCCAGACTAATCTCCGTTCGAACCGGGTAGGACTATAAGAGAGGCAAAATTCTTCCAACCGAATTTTAACGTAACTGTTTATCCAAAACTCTCGAACTCCAAGGTATTATTGCATGTCTATGTATTATGGATGCCATTGCCAGTGGTTGTGGACCTGTTAAGGATTTTTACTCACTTATGTTTGGTTCAATTTAAAAAATTTCTGGAAATTTGATTGCAAGAAGTTTATTATTTGAAAAAACAATTATTAAAAAATGTTAAATTTGTAAGTTTGATGTAAAAATATATTTTTAAAAGTATATATTTGAATTACCTAAATACTATTATATACTTTAAAAAAATTTAAAAATATATAATATAATAACTAAGTTTATTAAAAAAAATGATTTAATTTTCTCTATTTTTTCATGCCAAACAATATTCAAAGTTGATAATAAAAGAAATAAGGAATAATTAATTAACTTTTGTATATAATATAATAACTAAGTTTATTCATATTTCAAATTATTATTTTTTAAAACAAACTTTTGTATTTTATTAAAAAAACTACCCATTATTATTATATAATAAATACTATTTTTAACCACTTTTATTAACTTTCATAATTTATATAATTAAATTAAACCTATTGAGAAATCTGTTTTTGTGAAAATCCGAAAAATAAGGAGATGGGCTTCAAATATTCTGGGGTCTACAAAAACAGTGAAGTTGCTAAGCCCTAAAGTTTGATGATGATAAGACTTGGGTCGATTACATAACTACCCAGATTTTCTTTTTTAATTACACAACATTCAATTTTCAAGCTCTCCAATAGTGGGAACTTCACCATCGCGTCTGCAGTTGAGCTTATTTTGGGGATGAGTCCAACCACGCTATCTAACACTACCGATCCTTACTTTGTCATTTGGAAATGGGAGGGGCCAAATCGGGTTCGGACCTGTCTTTGGTTGGCATTTAAGAACAAACTATTGACCAACTCCCTACGGTTTCAGAGACATATCTCTGACTCTCCAGCCTGCCTAGCATGCACACTAACCATACAGAAACGGTGCTCCATGCTACCAAAGATTGTCCCAATGCTCGTTTAGTATGGGTTTCTGTTGTCCCTGCAAATCAGCATTATTCCTTCTTCTCGATGGATCTACGCTCGTGGCTCAGCACCAACTTACAGAGAACCCATCGCAAGGTTTCAGGTTTGAAGTGGTCTCTTCTGTTCGGCATACTTGTCTCGGAAATTTGGAAGGCCAGAAATTTGGGTATATTTGAGAACAAACTTACTTTTACTGGTGTAAAAATGAAGGCAATCAGCGTGGGTCACTCCTTTATTTCGGCTATCTCTTACATTGGTAAATTGACCAATTCTTCAAGCTCTCAACAGGGCAGGACCACTTACTGGTCTAAACCGGCGGACAATTGCTTCAAACTTAACGTGGATGCTGCTGTGGACGAAGAAAACAGACGCTGTGCAGCAGGTGGACTCATTAGAGACAGTACAGGATTTGTGAGGAGTTGTTTTCAAGTTGATTTGGAATGGTGTTCCCCCCTTTTCGCTGAGCTTTGGGGCATTTTTTACAGTCTCAAATGGGTAATTGGTAAAGGTTACGAAAGAGTGTTAGTGGAATCAGACTCAGCCCTTGCAATCTCAATTGTCACCAACAGAAAACAGTGGAGAGGGCGACACTTGTCCTTAATATGGGAAATAAAAAGTCTTCTACAAGCTCATCCGGAAATATCATGTATTCATACTTACCGTGAAGCCAACTTTGCTGCACATTGGCTATCTAAACTGCGGTTGATTCAACCTGGATCTCACTTCGAAGAATTGTGTGAAATACCTTCTGTTCTTTTCCCAATACTGTATTTTGATAGTTTAGGTCTGCCAGCTCCTGCTGTAATGCCATATAACTCATGTGTAAAGCCTTTTAGGCCTTCCCATCCTTCTATTATTAATGAATCCTACCCTTTTAATCTGCAGCCAGCCTAGCTGGTTTGAGGTTATTAGGGGTTAGGCCTTTTCAAAAAAAAAAAAAAAAAAAACTCTTTCTCGCAAATACATTTTTTCTAACACATTGTACGGTAATGCATTTCTTTTTCACATTAGTTGTCTAATCATTAACTAGTTAGTTTTTTTGACAAAAAATATTATACATAAAATATTTATATATATATGAGTATAATATTTAATATAAATATAAATTTGTGAATAAAAATAGATGTATAGTAAAGTGACTTAAAATTAATTGTCAGTTTTAAGATTAAATATTTAAGGTCTACTCATTATTTATATATTTAAATTTTATAAACAAAATTTAATATGTAATGTTGATTAAATTTATTTTTAAACAATATATATAATTGGCTTCTCATAAAAATAAATA
>CANYCX015627384.1:0-12963 GCA_948193385.1 Breynia disticha f. nivosa
CAACGTTCTCATGTTAATGTTTTTAAATGACCCCACTTAACCATCTTTCCTTTTTCTCTCATTAATAAACTACAACCACCCTTCACCTAACCCTGTTCTCCTTCTTCCACCAAACATTTCTACAACCACTAACACATTCATTTACGTATATTTTATGATTCTTACTATCCTGCACTATCGTTAAACCCCAATTTCCTACATTCCTCTTTCAAAACCCTAAACATTTTTCCTACATGTTCTTAATTCTCTCACATCAAATATTGCCCAATTCAATTGACAGTTCAAATAACCTCAATAGGGCCCGAAGACTCTTACCTAAACAACAAACGCGAAATCGAGCCGAGGATTAAGAAACTCAATCTCGTCACTATTCACCACTGACGTTGAAACATCAATTTCGACCACCTATCGCACGTACAAATACCAAACATGGTAACCGATGGTTAGTACACATACTAAGCTTACAAACGAGCCATTATATGCTCAAATCGGAGCTTAAACGACCAAGATTTAAGTCCGAAAACTAGGTTAAAGTGGAAAAACGGGATTTCATGATCATGGATGAAATTCTTACCGTAAATCGATCCTCAATCGATTCTGAAGCTTCCCAACACTAGGGTTTCATGAAGAACAACATTCTTAAGGTTTTTCGAGCCTTAGAGAGATAGTAAGGAAAGAGAGAGAGTGTTTAGAGAAGTGTAGAGAGAGAGTGAGTTAAAAGAGAGATATATATAATTTTCGGTTTGGACGGTTTTGCCCCTGACTCTATTTACTTTCCCTTCGTATTTCTCTCTCCCAATGATCTTAACAACTTTCGATTCTTTTATTAATCCCTAGTTTTCATTTCCTTAACCTATTTATTATTTAATTAAATCGCGAAAAATTTATATACATTTTCATATATTTAATTAAAACATTATTATTTTCCCAAAATTTTAGGACGTTACAATTATTACTATTATTATTAGTCTATTATTATTATTATTATCATTATTATTATTTTTATTATTGTTATTATTATTATTTGTCCAGAATAAGCTTCTATCTAATGCATGCAATTATGACACATAGATTATTTGCAAATCTTGTTCTTATAATTATGTAAATTTTTATTTTTTATCAATATTTTTTATATTATTTTTTAATAATAATAATAATAATAATTAATTATTTAATTACTTTAATATTATATAATCATTAATTCAAATCATCACATTATTATTAAAGTTTATTTAATTCATAATTATAATATCATAATTTTTATATTATTATTAATTAGTATATCTATTATTAGTGATTAAATTTAAATAATAACATACAAAGTAACATTATTTCATTAGGTAAGACATAATGTCACTTTATACCAAAAAAATTATGGTGAGAAATAATTTAGAAACTACTATAAAATAGAAATTATTTTTTATATTATCATAATTAATAAAAAATTATTTTTTATTTTTTCGAGAAATTGCCCGCAAAAATAAATTCAGAACTTCGCAAAGACTACTTTGTCATATACCAATGGCTAACATTCACTTCTATGATCATAAAGTGTATAGACTTTTTACATTAACGGTTGGGGTTGTAATCGAGCTAAATCAAGCCGAGTTTTAGAATGTTTAAGGTCTGTTCATTAAACTTTCACGAGCTTGAGCTCAAGCGGAGCTTTTTATTGAGCTTAAACTCTTGTTTAATCTCAGCACAATCAAAACTTGCGAGCTAATGAGTATCTTAAAACCTGAAACAAGCCTCTTAAACAAATATGTTCACGAGTCTAAAACGAGCCTAGTAAATGAGTATATTCACGAGTTTATTACGAGCTCTTAAACTGTGAACCCCATTTTCGTTAAGATCGTTTTTCATTAAATTCCGATTTTCGCACCCATTTTTTTCCTTTTTAAATAACAACACAATTGAAAACGAGAGAATGTACATATATAAATATATAAAAAGAATGGCATACATGCATCTCATTTAAACCGGCCCAAAATAAAAATCAGCTGAAATATGCAGAAGCTAATGGTTTTCGGTTTAAAATAATGCAAGTGTCAAACCTATACTACCATGTGTATGGCTATACAAAATGAAAAGTTGTAGTGTATTCAAAACCATTAGGAGCCGACCTATCTGCAAGTATCACATGCTCGAGCTCCACCAAAAGGATGTCCCCGCACAGGCTACTGTCGCTCTGCACACATATACACAGCAAAATAAAGGTGAGTATAAAGAATACTCAGTAAGCGAATCCTTATAGTTATTATGTTGTATGCGCAGGGAAACCTTCGCTCAAATATGGTTGTGTCCGCGTAAGACGAAGCCGCATTCGTGCCTCACAATTCCCACAATATAATCATTAAATGTTTAAGACATTAAAGTCAGGTCATATACTATCATTTAAATGTTTAATATGTACAGGAACTCATCCTATATCATTTGTATACTTTAGATATGTATTAGTATGTTATTTAGGCCAAAATTAGGTTTTCCAGGAAAAATAACGTAGGTATATACCCTAAGCAATGTACGTTATTCTTCCCCTCATTTGTAGCTATGAATAACGTATGCTAAGCCATTACTAACGTATGTTTATTGAAGTAACATACGTTATTCCTCCAAATAATGTACGTTACATGCCTCCAGTACCATTCTGCCCGAATTTGTAAGTCTTTATTCATACATACACTTATCATTTAACACTTAGCATACCAAACAACCTTCAACGCACACATACAACTCTTCTATACATCCAAATCATCACACTTAACCATTAAACACATAAATAACACATTAAATCAAGATCAACACAGGAATCACAATCACCCATATAAACCACCAAACATCATTTCCATATCTCATACTTATTCACAACCATCATCAAACTTACATTATTTCATATGTTCCATATTTCACATATCCAACACCATTTGTATTCACATATTAAGCTATCCAATTCATATTCACATTCCTATACACAATTTACCTCATTTAATTTCCATGAACACATATATTCATTCATACTCATAACAATCCAAGTTTCCCACATAAACATAAATGATAAGAGGTGAATGAATGCATTTATGCGAATGCTAATTCAACCACACAATGCATGCTCTGGAGCCTTAACTTTGCAAGGGAGAGACTCCACTCGATTCCCGCTACTTTGGGCACCTGCCCCTCGAATCAAGAGAGAGACTCCACTCGATCTCTTTGCGCATATTGGACACCCGTCCCTTGTTTCGTATGAAGTGAGACTCCACTCATCTTCACTCGCATTTGTCCATGAGGCCTCTTATAATTTATCTCATGCAATAATGCTCATACATTTACCACATGGCATAAAATGACTGCAACGCAATCAAATTCTCAAAGCCTTTAGCCACATAAATTCATAATGAGCATAATGCATGCATCGTGTCATCCAAGCCTTTGTTCACATATAAACCATTCAATATTTATATTACATATCTCACAAATCACAACACACATACAACATTATTTCATAATAAAACTCATAAACACACAACACGTAGCATTCATCACGACAAGCAAGCATACATATAAAACCATTCTCATTAGTAAGCATCCAACCCAACATTATTCACTCATAAGTTTCTCAAGCCACAATTCATTTTAATTTACACCAAGGAAGCATTATCCATAGAAGAATCAACCATTCATAAGCAAAACACAATAAGTAAGTGGTAAAAGCACTTACCTCGGGCTCTAAGATTCAATCTGTCTCTCGATTCCCGAGTCGGGTTCCGAATGTCGTTACCTACACACATGTAATCACATTTCTTATCATTCAACACGCAATGTACCTTATTTAAACCTCCCCTACTGATTTTCCCCCAAAATCCCAAAACTTTCCTAAAACCCTAATCTCTCCAATCTCACCAAATCTTATGTTTTAGGGTTAAAGGCTTATGGAATCATAAACTACATTGAAAACCTATCAAAACCCTACTAAATGCAGCTATTTTCCATCACATTTCAGATCGGGAATGAGGATTTACCTTCCGTCACTTGAAAACCTAGAGGGAGGAGGACTCGATTTGAGGACGGATGTGGTGTTAATCCGCTGAAAATCCGTTGTTCGTTTGTAGGTTTGATGTTTGGAAGACTTTGGAATAAGGGCTTGGAATTTTGGAGAGAGGTTAGGTTGTTGGTAGGGAGTTATGACTCATTTTAAGTTGTTTTCGGACATTTAATGACATGTCCAAAGCCCCGATAACGTATGTTTATTGTCCAAATTAACGTACGTTAGTAAAATGCAAGTCTGGGTCTGTCAAGAATGAATAACGTACGTTATTCCATATCTGTTCCATTAAAGTACGTTAATGATCCCATTCACGTACGTTAATGGTGTGCAGTCTGCTGCAAATAACCATTTTCGACCACTTTCGCTTCCTGACATATCCATACGTATCTATATACCTTACCCTAACATAATCCAACATTATTCCACATTAAACAGACATTTTTTGGGCATTACATAAACGATATTGTTCACGAGTTTTAACAAACTTGTTCACAAACAAAATATGATCACGAATCAAAGCTCGTTTATCAAATAAAATTTATTCACTAATCTAACAAAAAAATTACTAGATAAATTATTAACTATACAATAAATAAAACATATATTATTCAGTAAACAAGTTGCAAGTGTGAGTAATCTTTGTAGTTCTAATCAATCGGAAAAATTACAGGAATGCACAAATTTGTGTTTAAAATGGTAGGAATGCTAGTTAAGTTTGTTCACTTTTGTTAATGTCAGTTAAAGTTTTGAAAATATGGAAATGCCCGATTTTGAGTTTGCAATTGTTTAAATGTCAGGATGTGTTTAGTGTTCATCGTTGTTTATTATTGTTCATACATCGAGAAAACAAAAAGTAACATTTTTGTATTTCAAAACATTAAATCTAACATTCATATAATTGTGAAATAAAATCTTGTCAATCAACAAAAATCAACAAAAATAAACAAAATACACTGACATTCATATCAATCTAACGTAACAGCTCAAAACAACCAAACCAAGAATTGACTCATTATTGTAGCCCAAAACCCATCCATTTACACAAAAGATTGAAAGAAGATCAGTACGGTAAATCCGTAAGTAAAATAAAAATAATCCAAGCATCAACAGTATCATTGGACTTCGCTGAATTTCTACTGATTCCAAAAATGTTGCTTTTATGTACTTATGGATTAATCTCACTAATTATTTTATTTCAACCAATCACACACAATTAATCAGTTGTTTTGTTTTCTTTAGATAGACTAACATTATGTCTTTTATTTTTTTTTTCTTGGTTACAAAATTTTAAGCAAGGGGCTGAACTAGCTTACGAGGCTAAGGGTAAGGAGTCTCTATTAGAGACTAGCGAACCAGCAGGTCTAGGCCTGTATACCTCCCTTAGCGCTGCTACAGAACCAGGTATCGAACTTCGCACCCTCAATGTGTTGGTTGATCCCCTTAAACGCTGAACGCACATGTATACATATGTCTTTTACGAACAATGAGGCCCGGATTTACTAAAAATTATTTCAGAAGTGCTGAAATCAGACTTTGTAAACGAAAGTGCCAATTAGTTCTAAATTTTCAAGTGTAATTTTTCGTAAGAGTACAAAAATTTTGGAAGGAGCCCAAATTCTTTTTGCCTTAATTATAAAAATGAACAAATTATACATTAAAATTTTAAAATAAATGATAGTCAGACCACCCTTAGTTCATCCATACACAAACACAAACGTTTTAGGTGAGTGAAGGGTTCTGTTGCAACTGTTCTCAATTTAATTCATGAACCAAACGAGTTGTACAAATTTATACTTGTGTATTACATTAGCAGTACACAAACGTTTGATTTGACGATTATACTGTTGAAGTCAACTCTAATACCATTTGATTTTGACCCTATCTATTGATTTTTTTTTTTACGAGGAAGACTCTATCTATAGATAAAATGGATTAATTGGGACAAATGAAACATATGCTTATCTCAGCATCAATTATATTTCATACACGTAATTGTTAGTGCTTGGAATTTTTTGACGTCAACATGTAGTGACTTATATGATTGTAAGTGAGAAATGAAAAAACCAATAGGAGTGAGGGATGCTTGAAACCTGGAGAGAAACGTTTTCAATTCATTCATTTTATTCGTCTAAAGTCTAAACAATATATTGTGATGTACACGCGTCTTTCACTATATGTACACATGTCTTGCTTAAGACAACATTATTTATGCAATCAAAGAAGATTTATTTCGAAAAGAACTTTAAGTTCACCAGATTTTGTCATTTAATATGTTTGATGTATATCCAGATTAATTATTAACTTACATTATCCAGATTCTGTCATCTACAACTGCTTTATTAAATATTTGAATATATTTGGCTCAGCAAGTTATAACCTAGCAAAGTGTGGTCTTATTGTAGAAATGGTGGGCCATTTTGGGGAACCCTACTTTGTTTGCCAATAATAATGTCTCTTTTGTGGCCCTGTTACTGAAATTGATCAGGAAAGGTATCAGAAGTGTTGAGTTCGGCACTGCTTGGGTTATATGGCAGTCCTCGGGTATTGGATGGTGGAAGATGACGTTTGTCAATATGGCACCTGATTATGTCTTTCACAATGAAAATCATACGAGTGTGCGATCATGACATGACCCTAAAGTTTGGAAGATATGTACGACTTGAGAGGAATTGCCTTGCACCTTTTGGTAATATAATTGAGCGGAATACGTGCGTCTACTATTGGGACAAGGTTCATTCCAACTAGAGATGTGACCGGGTTGGGTATTCGTAAAATTTGTTCAATTCGAATCCGTTTAAAAAATTACTACTCGTACCAGACCGCCTAAATTAGTGTATACTCAGTAATAAAATAATAATAATAAATGAAACTTCGAATTGTGATATTGTCTGTTGTTGATGTGAACTTCAACCTTCATACATCTTCAATTTTGTGAATGGAGGAGCATTTATTGCAGAAAGATACATGCAGTTGATTTGTCAAAAAGGTTAAGCCATCGTGGACTTAAAAAATTGTACAAGGACAACACTTCATTACCATCTTGTAAGAGAAACCAAGCTTCTTCAGCATTGAATTAACCGGTATACTTTTTCGTTTGTTAAGTTTTGTTAACTTGTATATTCCATAAAAGCATCCAATATACAAGTTATAAGTTGAACATTTTGCTACCTGTAGGCATCCTGATATAGCTGTATGATTGAAGCAAAGCAGTTTATGGAGTTGAGCAGATTTTTTTGTTATTCATTTATTTCATTGTAGTTGCATACATGCAAAGAAAGTGCTATCATGCATCAGTTAATGGAAAAACAAAAAAAAATAGGGAAAGAAAAGTTTAACCTGTCGAAACTGACCAATCCAATTAAAATATGGTCGGTTTGGGTCTTATTCTTTCAACCCAAAATGGTCGGGTTGGTTTGAAAAAATACTCCAACTCGGGCACTTACAATGTCCTGTAAGTTGTAGCACAGTATTAGGGCCTTTATTCGCATACTCATTGACAGAATCATACATGATTTAATGGTGTCTTGACATAAAATGTTAAATGTGAAATTGAGACTAAAACAACATCAAACTGAAGAGATAAAAATTGAGAGACAAAGAAAGAAGAAGAGAAGCTGATGATGTATGTAGACGACATTGTTTAAGTTAAATTACAATAAAATTACAAATATCTCTTGATACTTCCAGCAAATTCAACTCAATTGCTAAACTATAGCATTTCAGTAATCTTTTTTAAATTTAACGTTCTAAGGTAGATAATGAAATAAAAAGCCGAAAAAGAGAGACTAAAAGAAAGGAAAAGTGAGAAAGGAAAGAAAATAAGAGACAAACTAAATAAATTCAGAAAAGTTACTCAAAAATATTTATAGAAGGGATTAGAGGCTAGAAATGAAGTAAACTAACTGAGCTTGGTAAGTTTTTCTTAAGTTTTCTTCTATCAATTTTGTAGATCATACTTCCAGCAAATTCAACTCCAATTTGAGAAAACTCATGCTTTTTGGAATGCTTGAGATGTCTAATTTAACTTTGTAATTTCTAAAAGAATTAATTCTTGTTTGAGATTGGAAAAAAAGCTCAAAACACTTTAGTTCCTGACCAAGTACCTTATCTAGCTAGGTTAAGAAAATTGAGGATAATGATATTTATAGAAATCCAATTTAGGTAAAATTGGGAATCTTTGCATGTGGAAATATTGCATGTAAGCATCAAACTTTGCATGAAACTTTGTGATAATCAACATAAATATACTCTAATTTTATTAGGAGAGACAAAACGAAAAGAGGAACCGACAACAGCTCCTAAAGAATAATCAAGCCAAAGGAGTACATTATTTGGACAACTAATATACTTACTGATTTATGTTTGATATTTTATGCTTAATATGCTTAATAAATATTTGGCAATGTGTTCAATTGAATATGAATGTATTTGATTGTGAATATGAATTGTTGAATTGGTTATTGAGGTGATTGAGCAAGGAGCGAATATGAGAATTTGCAAATCATCGAATTGTTTGTTTGATTAAAGATGTTATAAAAAATTTATGTTATAAAAGCTTACAAGGGACAAATACGAGCCACTATACATAGGTGTACACCAAGCCCCACACAAACTATAGTTTAACTCTAGTCTTTTAACTGTGCTGACTAGTTAGTATATTTACCCAAACTTATACGTTTTGTGACTCTAAATCTCTTCAAGAAATTAATTCAACCCAAAAATTCTCGCTTCTTGAGTTGATTTCTTTTTCAACAAATATTGAATCTCAAATAACTTCCTACCACATCTCTTAAGTGCCTCACATTCTACTACACGGAACGAAGTCCATTCCAAACTTGCAAGGACACCAATAACTGATTTTATCCTCTTAATATCCACAACTAACAAGCCCCATATTGCATAATTCCTGTGATATCACTAACATAAATTCTGTGTCATGATACCATTTCACAATTCTTTTGTAATCATAAATACAAATTCAATGTCATGGCATATTTGCTACTACTCGTAATTGATCATTTTGATTAATCTTAACCTCTTCAAGAGTCTCAATTACAAACTCCCCCAATTTCTTCATAGAACTAATAACATGTTTTCAAACATTAACAACCACAAAGCTACCAATTAAGGTGTAAGTGTAATTTCTGCACTTTATCCTTTATTACCACCACAAGACCTCTGAACATCCAAATAACTCTAGATGATCACAAGAAACTAAAAAATATACTTTACTAATCACTTATAGAAATCAAATTTCTTGGAACTTATTCGCCAAAGAATCCACCAAAATCAAATTTCCCGATCATTATCAGTTTCTTCTATGAGCACAGTCATTCTATACATGTCCCTCCTCATTGAAGTGATAACTTGAAGACTGCATTTTCTCCCCTGAAACTAAAATCACATCATTTTCATAGACAAAACACTATAACATCACATATAAAATTTTTTCTACCATTCATGATGGTACAAATTCTCATAAGACCCAGACAGAGAATACAATAAAAATATAGTTTCATACTCATTACCGATGATCACCTCAACACCTTCAAATCTAATACAATCCTATTAAATTTATCTAGATGTTCATTTACCTGCATGTCTTTGGTCATCCTCAAGGTATGCAGTTATTGTTGGGAACTCTCTATTTTTAAGGCTTACCATGGGGCAATAGAATTTAAAATTTTTCTAGGCTAACCTAAATAGAAATAAGATCACCATAATATTGAGAAATTGGTTCAAGAAAAATTACCATTTTTGCTTTAACTTTGTCCACATTGTCTATAATATAAAAATAAATTCCCATACTTAATTTTCTTATGCATTTAATTCTTAATTAAATAATATAAAAATCCCACAATGTCTATAAATAGTATTTTCACACACTTGAGTTAGTAAAAAATAAATTAACACTTCAAGAAAATTTCTTTTCAAAAAATGTCACAATGGTAAAATTATCGTTTTACCCTTTTTGTTCCAAACATCGAGTGTTCAATCCTATTGGCCCATTTGTCCTTTCTGTTGACTTATAAAAGTTCGATTAAGCATTATTAACTTTCTTTAAGGCTAATAATGACCCAAATAAATGAAATTCAACAACATTCAAATTTTCAACCTTGTAATTTTTATATGATCCTTTGTACTTTAATGTCATGACAATATAAAGCGTACAACAAGTCATCTTTATTTTGTACAGTCACTTTCTTGATCTTATTTATCAAACTGACAAGCACAAACTTAAGATCTCATCATATAATCTGAGTGCGGTCACACATTACTTAGTGTCACACATCAAGTGGCCAGTGATTTAATCTCCCTTTTGAGATTGGTAATCCCTTCATTTCTTTATGACCCTTTAGCATGGACTGTAATGCCCCGAAGAATGACTGTTTAATATGGAATGAGGTAGGATTATTTTAGGGTAAAGTGTATGAAAGCATACGGGTATGTTCGGAGTGGAAAGAGGTCAGAAATTGCAGTGTGTTGCAGTCTGTTGGGGAATAACGTACATTATTCCATTCAATAACGTACGTTATTCATGTTGACAGCCCATAAAAGTTGATTTTATTAACGTATGTTAATTTGGCCAATAAGCATACGTTATCAGGACTCTAGACATGTCATTGAATGTCCTAAACACACTTTAAATGAGCCATAACTTCCTCCCAACCAACAAAACACTCTCCCAACTTCCTACCCATAAATTCTTGACCTTCCAAACATCAAACCTACCCAAAAACAGCAGATTTCCACCACATTAACAACACATTCAACCTCAAATCGAGCATTCCTTCCTTTGGTTTTCAAGTGACGGGAATCAAGGTAAATCCTCAATCCCGAGCTAAAATGTGATTGAAAATAGGTACATTTGGTAGGTTTTTGATAGGTTTGCAATATAGAACATGATTCTATAAGCCATTAACCCTAAAACATACGTTTAAGTGAGATTTAAGAGATTAGGGTTCTAGGGAGTTTTGGGGATTTTGGGTAGAAATCTGTATGGGAGGTTGATATAGTGTACATTGTGTGCTAAATGATAGGAAATGTTATTGTATGTGTGTAGGTAACGGCATTCGGAACCCGACTCGGGAATCGGGTGATGGCTTAGATCTCGTAGCCTAAGGTAAGTGATTTTACCACTTACTTGGATGTGATTTTGTTATGAATGATTGTTCAAGGTATGCATAAATATTTCTTGGTGTAAATTGAAATGAGAATGTGTTGGAAAGAATGTAAGTGTGTATGATATGTGCAAAATGGCTTACTAATGAGATGAGATGTTTGCAAATTGATGGAATGAGAGTTGTTGGCTTGCTTGAAAAGTGTTACAATTCCATGAAATGTGTAATGTGATGTGTGAAATGATTAAAATATGAATTAAGGATTGAATTGCACCATTTATGCAAGATGCTCAATTATGACTAGTGTACGAATGGCTAGAGGCCTTTTTTTAAAATGGATCGCATCGCATTCATTTCGATTCATGTGGCAATGTGTGAGCATCATTATATGATGACATTGATAATAGAGGGGTTTGGCCCAAATGTGCGTAAAGATTCAGCGAATTCTCTCTTTATAAGAAATAAGGGGTTTAGCCCAAATACGCGAAAGGATGAGTGAAGTCTCTCCTTATACGAAAATAAGGGGTTTGGCCCAATATGCGCAAGGATGAGTGAAGTCTCTCCTTATATGAAAAGGCGCGAAGATCAAGTGAAGTCTCTCTCCTGCGAAGTTTGAGGCTCCGGAGCTTTTTATTGTGTGATTGCATTAGCATTCTCATAAGTGCATCCATTCATTACTTATGATTGATATTTGTGCGGGAACTTTGGAATGCTAATGGCATGAATGAGAATATATATATGGTTATGGAAATTGAATGATGTGAATTGCGGATATGAAATTGAATAGCCTAAAATGTGGAAAAGAATGATGTGATATATGCGGAATGTCGAGTATGTGAAGGAATGGAAGTTGATGATGTGTGAAGCTCATTTTTATAAAATAATAATACCTGATAAACAATATTCTTTAATAATAATAATAATATCAGAAGGAAATTAGAGTAAAGAGAAGATAAAATCTTCTTTTTATACAACCTCGACCCAAAACATTAATAACCTGAAAATATTTTACAGCGAAAACCAAAAGAAGTTTGAAAACATTTCAAACTCAAAAGATCAACATTTACAAACATGTACAAAAATGTATAATAGTAAAATCTCAAAAATGAAAAATGGAGCTCGACCTCTGACGTAAGCTCGAAAGGTATCGATTAACTCTGTAGTCCAGTGATAGGCAGCTACCTACGATCTGCACAATCATTTAAAACAATAACAGAGTGAGTATAACCAATACTCAAGTATTATTAGCTTTAACGTAAATGATGTGCAGGGGAAAGCATAAAATAGCATGAGGACGTGCGTATCTATCTTATCCCTAGGCATCCCCATATGTCAGACGAAATAAAATAATTCACACATGTATAAAAACAGCACATAGCCAATCATATCACACAGATCTCACAATATGACATAAATGCAATCAATGCAATGATATGTCAATGATAATGAAATTCCACACAGGATGATGACCCGGGTATCTGGACCGCACAAAGCTCAGCCCACAAATAATATCTCTGTACCACATAGGAGAGATTTCAAACCGCACACAGCTCAGTCTATAGATCCGCACAAGAAATATCAGATGCCAAACAGGCTAGCCACACAGGCTCGTGTCACACAAACATATGATATGCAAATGTATGAATGAAATCAATATAAACAACATTCATACTCATACCAAATACACCTCACACAGAGCAATCATAACCACACAGGTACAGCTCAAATTACCACACAGGTAAATTACAAATAATGTATCAAACTCGTCGATAAACAATACCACAAAGGTATATTATCATT
>CANYCX015627397.1:0-12767 GCA_948193385.1 Breynia disticha f. nivosa
AAAAAAAAATTAGACAAGTGACATTCCAAACTCCCCCCCTTTGGAATGTCACTTGACATGACTAAAACTCACATAAGTTGGGAATTATTTTTCAAACCACCACAATTTGAGAATTTGGTCAATTTCAACCATCAATTAAGAATTTTTTTTTTTGAATCTTTTTACGGAAAATGCCCGATTAAGAACTCCATTTGGGTTTGGTGACAAAATTTAAAACTACCCAATTGCATATATATCTCTATTTAGTTCCAACTAAAACAAGTGAATACCAATAAGAAATATTGTTTTGAAACAGGAAAAGCCAAATTCTGGAAGAAGAAACAAGTGAGTTCATCAAAGACTAGGCCCTGTATTGTAAGTTTTCCAATGCAAAACCAATTTCAGAAATAGTAATCTGTACCCGGACAAACCCTAAAAAGGAAAGCAAAGAAGTGAAAAAATTACCCAACTTTGAAGGGATCAAAAGTCCCTTCAACAGGAAAATCCACAACTCCAACAGACTGCTCCAGCATTCTTCTATGCCTAACACTATCTCTCTCCCTCATCTCACTCACCTCCATTTTCCCAATCCCTCTCTCCAAACTCAAACTCCCCGGAAACGAACCCATCACCACTACAACTGTCGGCAGTATGATCACAGCGCCCAAGACAATTCCCAAAGGAATTGTGACACCCATTTCTCTCTCACTCTGTGTTGGGTTCTCTTTCTTTCTCTATATGAGTGAAATGGAATTGCTTTTTGGTTCCTTTAAAGCTTTGGACTAAGCTTTTTTGAATAAAGACAAATATATGGATATCGTGAATATTAACGGGTGGACTTTTTGAGATGGAGAAATGAAGAGTAGAAGCAGCAGGAAGAAGAGGGCGATGAAGTTGTGAATGAATGAATGTTGTAAAATAACAGAAGTTTGAAAATTTAATAGTATAGATTAGTCGTTTACGTTGGTTAGTTTAGTTGGTATGATGAGGCAGCGCAGCGTAGAGGTGACATATGAAATGACATAGTCATGGAAAGCTAAAATCTTTTTTATTCTTTTAATGTGAAACATTTGTTTCACTCCTTTACCTCTCGTTTGTGGGTTCAGCGGTTAAGGCGTCTTACCCATTTCTTTGTGATCGTGAGTTCGATCCTCCGTAGCGGCGCTGGGGAGGCATACAGGCCTAGACCTGCTGGTTCGCCAGACTACCCGAAAGGATGCTCCATGCCCTTAATCTATGTGCTAAACCAGCTCATTGCCTAAAGTTTGTAAACCCAAAAAAAAATTTGTTTAACTCCTTTCTTTCTTTTGAGGCATTCTTTGGATATTTATTTATGGTAAATATAGCTAAGAGTATTTTTAACAGACTCTATAAAATATTATTTATTTATTTTTTATTTACTTTTTAATTTAATATAAATTTTTAATAATTTAAATTATATCAGATTTTTTTATATTTAAAGAGTTTATTGAGAATACTATAAGTAAAAGAAATTATGGAAAGAAAGTTGATTAGGTGCAGAATTCAAAAAGAATGTTGGTTAGAATTTGAATTTGTGTGGCAATAATTTATTATAGTCAAATGTATAAATATATGAAAATATTTTTAGAATTCATTTTAAAATAAAAGAATTAATTTGTCCAGCGAAGGACAACAGCATGGCAAGGATGTAATGTTTCCTTATATTTTAATGATATTTTCAGGTTTCGAAGTTTCCGAGCAAGTTTTTTAATGGGTAACATTAGCGCATACGTCGCTAAATTATCGTATTTGACTTGTTATAAATTAAAGTGAAATTGAATGGATTCAACAAATAATATTCACTATGTTTTCAGGAAAATAATATTAAAAAATGTCGTAAGAAAGTCAGATTATTCATTTAATTACTTCAAATGGAATAAATGGACAAATAAGAAACAAAATAAACAAAAATGTTAATATTATTTGAGATTATTATTTATTTTTTAGTTTATTATTTCTTAAAATTAACTTTTATCATTTTTATTTATTTAATTTAGTTACTAATATTATTAAAAATTACTAAATTTTCGGGATTTTAACATTTCAACAACGTAAGTTCAGCTCAATTTTTCAAACGTTCTTAATAATAAGTCTCACTTTCATACACATGAATTTGAATCTTAAATGCAGGAATGGAACTAAGAAAAATATTTAAGGGGATGAAAAATAATAGACAACACAATCAGAATGCAAACACCAATACTAATAAAAAAATTATGCAAAATACATAGTAACGTGTTTATATTTCTGAAAATATCAAAGTATGTTTGTTTATTTCAGTTTATGTCAGTTTAAGTTTTGAAATTATGAAAATACCATGTTTGATAATATCAATTTTAAAATGTCATTTTTTATTCTCTCTTGATATATGAACAATAATGGACAACAATAAACATCAAACATATTTTTTTTATATATCGTGCGTTTAAATCTCATGATTTTTAACAAGTAGTTAGTTTTCTATTTAGATTGCATATCCCATTTTATTCTCTCTCTATATATGAACAATATGAACATACCTGACATTTTTACAATTGCAAACTCAAAATCGGACATTTTCATATTTTCAAAACTTGAACTGACATAAATAGAAATGAACAAACATATCCTTCAACAATTAAAAACACAAATTGGACATTCCCGTAATTTTCCAAATGGCTGAACATGTGTAAAGATGCCATCTTAGCCAATTCCTCTTAGTTTCTCCAAGTTTCAGAAGCTTCTTAAAAAAAAGTACGCTCCCATGAATACAATTTCAAGACTCTCAAGCTCTTGAGAGTTTTTAAAGTCACATTAATCCTGCATCCTTTTCTTCCATGAGTTTACAATGAAATTTCTCTTGTTTGTTGGCCAAAGGTGTGTTGTCTACCATCACAAAAATAGTAGAAGAGAGAGCAGCAATTGAAGGAGCATCTCCAAGATTCCTGTAGAGTATAAGAAGAGCCAATAAGACCTGCAATGGAAGCAGCATACTCCATGAACATTCCAGCAAAAATCTCCAGGTCTTTCAACATCCATATTGACAATGTTTATAACCCTGCCATTGCTTGAACCACTTAATACAACAAGTAATAAGGTGTTTTGCAGCATAGCATATGTATCTAAGTTTGACGTAAATTACGTCAAACTTCGATGTAATCAGGTCGATGTCTGAAAAATCGACGTAAGGTAATGTTGCGTCGACATTTGACGTAAAATTACGTCGAAGGTCGACGCAATGTATGCTGTCTCGACATTCGACGCAACACTCTGCCGGACCAGTGACCGGAGTATAACATCGAATGTCGACGTTATAAATAACGTCGAGTTTCGAAGCATATTAATGCCAACAGTCTTCCGGCGGTCAGCTCCAGTTCCGGCCAGAGAAGCATATGGCATAGAAGGTCAACGTTATTTGTAACATCGACTTTTGACGTTACACTTATAATTGAAAAAATGTTTATAATTTTTCATTATAAAACATTGAAAAAATGTATAATGACATATTATATTAAATAAAATATTACGTAATTAAAAATATGATTATATTAATAATAAAAAATGACGAAATTATATATTCAAAATTTAAAAAAAATATTTAAAAAATATACATAATAAATGATACATTAACTAAATTACAATAAATTATAAATAATTTAAATTAAATAAAAGGAACATTACATAAATAACATTAATGAAAAAAAATAAGAAATACAATATGAAAACCTACATAAATAAAAAAAAAACTAGTTATTTATATAATATAAAAAAATGAACATAACTTAAAAATAAGAGAGGAAAGAAAGAAAAATAATAAAAGCGTTATGAATGTGTGAAGGAACTTACCTTAAGTACAAGAACGAAACAATATGATAAACCTAAAAAAATGAAAATAATTAGTTATTAATATAAAATAAATGAATGATGATAAATTTTGAAAGAAATTAGAAAAGAAGGAGAAGAAATGGGAGAGTTATTAATGTGTGAAGATTGTGATAGTAAAAATATGAATGAGTATATATGATAAGTTTTAGAGGAATGAAGTAAAAATTTAGGAGGGAAGAGAGTTTTCGTGGAATTTTTTGGACCACATAACATCAAACTCCGACGCAATATTACGTCGAAATGTGACGTGATATAACATCGGGGTTCGACGCAATATAAGCAAATTCATAATATATATAATGTTTTTATTCTATATATAATTTTTAATTAAGGAAAATTAATTTAAAAAAATATTAAAGAAAGCTCATAAAAAATAATGAAGAAACATAATAAAATTTAATTAAGTGAAAATTTAGAAGGTAAAAAAACATAAGTATAATAAGAAAATGTATTGATGAAATTTATAACACAAGTTTAAAAAAAAACTACATAAGCTGGTCATCATCATCACTACCATTAGCCTGTCCAGCTCCTGACAATGATGGGGCAGTCGTCCCATGCATCTCCATCTACGCTGAGACTCTTGCACGTTGTTGTTCCATATGCTAGAACTACTGCTCAAACAGCTACTGAATCTTCTGTCAAATCTGGTGTTGCATGTTAGTAAAACGTGTCTCGAACGCAACATTCATCTGAGCCGTGCGTGAAATGCGAGGCTTTGGCGTGAAGTACGCACGTGCATAAGGTGCCAAGAACAGAAAAAGTATTGTCTAGTCTAACACCTCCAGCAGCCTGTAGGAATGAAGCTCATCGATCCTCCTAAGTCGACTGTGAATCAGGAGTAGACAGTCGCTGACTCAGAAACTACTGATATTGTGCTTGCAAAGTACATAGACATGATAATATAACAAAAGTATAAAAAATCAGATAAATTGTCATGTAAGTAAATTAAGTTGAAAGGATTGTATTTATACGTACATGTATCTGCTTAGATCGTTGATCGACGAAGTTGACGCCATCATGTCGGTGCATATGCAAGTGTCTATGCAACTTGTCAGGGTGAACCTGTCGTCCCAGTTGTCTCTCCTACGTAGACAATATTAATTAATTCAAAAAAATTAATTAATTAAAGGAATTAAAATGAATATGAAAAAAAATTCAACTAACAGCCATTGGTGATGCTCCATGTGTGACATCACCCCCTGTATGCAAAGATGGATTGGCGAACCTATTGCGACGGTTGATCTCCGAACGCTGCCTTTCCTCAGGAGTGTCAGCCTCAGCTTGAATAACGTCCCACATGTGCTGCGATAGGTAGAATGACCTTTTGTTTTCCGACGCTTTTTGAGGCGGCCGACAGCATCACGGAACCTCGTGTCAGCCTGAAAGGCCCACATCTTGTACATCTTCTAATATGGAACTGAGCATAAATTCGCATGCCAAATAAAATTGCTCTACAATTTTAAAATAAGTTAGTAAAACACGTAAATAAAAAAATTATTTATTTACCAATAAAAACAATTAATTATGAAATGGTTATACCTTCCATTCCATATATCAATCTCCGTTGATAGGGGCAAGAATCTCCTTCCACTTGTCGATTCCTACAGACGACTTCTTCCAGACCGTTGTCCATAAAGTAGAAACTGTCTTTGTTGATTCAATTATGTTTCAGCAAAACAAAATTGTTAGTAAATCAAATAAAAAATATATTAGAACATATTCATAATAATAGTGTAAATCTTACATGTTCGAGTCCGGGCGAACAAAAATGATTTGTGCATTTCTCTTTGCCTCTTGTTCCAGCTCTTCTATCGTGTATCCATCGTAAGGTGTCGGCTCTTCTGGTGTTTCTGCATCAACACGAACAGCTGCAAGAACTTCCTCGTTTGGAATGGGAGCCTGTCATTGCTGCTGCGTAAGAGGGACCAATTCTTCCCTTATGTTGGCTGATTTTGCACTGTTGGCTGCGTTTCGGGTACAACGGAAGGTGGACCGCTTGATTGAAAAATCTAATCCTCGAAGTGCGCCCAATGCTGTGAATGCAGTAATTGAGAGTATGATCCATCACCCGCACCTGAACCTGAACCGCTCGCCATTTACTTGTATATAAATTTTGGAAATTTTAGAAGTGTGGAAAATGAAATAAATGTGTCGGGTATATATAGGTTTTTTATGCGTCGAACGTCGACGCAATACATATGGCATCGACGCAAAATAACTCTTCGATTTTCGAGGCTCTACGCTCACCATACGCTATTTAGTGTCGACCTTCGACGTTATTTATGCATCGAAATTCGAAGCAAATTAACGTTGACGTTCGACGCAATGTGAATTATTTTTTTCACTGCGTTACATTTAATCATGCGTCAACATCTGATGGCGGTGATTCGATTTCTTCTGTATCTTCTTCGAGTGTATCGTCGAGAGACGAGTTGCTGTCTTCATCTGCAAGTTCATTTGCAGATTCGTCATACACCAATACCGTTGGGTCGTGCAGACGAATTGGAGGTTCCAGGTCTTACACAGAAATAATTCCATTTCTCGTTTCACGAATATCATCATCAGTGAATTTTACACAGCACACAAATTTTTCCTTTGATTTTTGTATGAATAAGCAGAAGGGGGTAGGGGTTTATATAGTTTTTTTCCGTCAAAATGTGATGTTTAAAATATTGCCTCAAAATTTGACGCTAAATAACGTCGAAAGTCGACGCAAAGAGCCTAGTTGTTTTGTATTCCGTATGGCAATTTTTGTTCTGGTTGACCGGTCTTTTTATGCGTCGAGTTTCGACGCAATTATGGTTAACATCAACCTTCGACGCGGCCTTTATGCTGCAAAACGCCTGATTTCTTGTTGTGGAACTTGACTCAGTCATTTCGCTCTTCAAACAAGAAATTCACGAAGTTTGTGATTAATAAGGGACCAATGTAAGAAGCAATAGTATTAACTCCTACACAAAAACAACAACACAAGACGAGAATTAGAAACTACTTCTGTATTGAATTTAACAGGGACAAAGTCAAAATCACAAACATACTTTTGCTCGCATATGTTTATATCTTTTACACATTCCAATAAACAATCAATTGATATTGCTGCTGCTTGAAACAACAATGATTTTGAGTTTTCTCATTTTTATAGAATCCTGCAAAATAAACAAAGATCAGAGGTCGAAGATTTGATTCCTTGATTGTTCTTCAGTGCTCAAGTTAGCCTTAATTTCTAGAGAGTATCAAGTATTTAGTGAGTGTAGAGAATGTACTTAAAAAATATGACGGAGCCTCCTATTTATAGAAAAATAATGACGCAATTGTAAATTCTTCTCGTATAACTGGACTTGAACTCAATTTATGGGTCTCCGTATTTTTAATTGGGTTAAGCTCAATAAGTTCAATATTTGAGTAACATCAATTGTTCCTCACTCTTATATTTTGATATTTCAAAAAAACAAATAAGAGTATAAAAATTTATAGAACTATTTTTGAGTTATTTATAACGTAATATAAATTTATAGAATTTATTTGACACTTTCTTAAGAAATAAATACATGTTGAGAAATTTTTGAATAATAATTATATAAAATAGACTCATAAAAATAAAAAAATATAAAATATTAAATTAAATGAATTATCTGAATAGATTTTATAATATTTGAACTATATTAAAATTATATAAAATTTGAGTTATATTAAATTACTCTAAGTCATGTTAATTCAAAAGACTTAGATATTCATTGCTTATCAAAAACTAACCCTATGCCACCAAAATCTCTTTAGCCAACCACTACAATCAATGTTCCTCGTTCCAAAGTCAGTGCCACCTCCGACTAGCCTTCTTCCAAATTCATGTTTGTTTTTTCTTTTCTTTTTTTTTTAAAGTTTTGTTGTTATTATTTTTTTGTATTTATCGGATATAATTTAGTATGATTTTACTAGAATTTCTTTTGTTTTTATTTTGGTATTTTTTTGACTTAGATTTTGTAGGTGGTGGTATTGATTATGGCTGAGAAATCAGGTACTGACTCGTGAACATATTCATTTTAAGAGACTTGTTTTAGGCTCATAAACATATTCATGAACAAACTCGTAAATAGTACAAAGATGTTCATTTTTATCAAATTTAGGTGTACAAAATATATATAAGATAAATTTACGTGACAACAACCATAATTTTTATTTGAAAAATAAATTTCAATGTCAAATGTATTAATTTGTTTAGGTGAATTAATCTAAAAATTAATTTTTATATTATTATTAATTATAGTGTTTAAATTATGATATGTTATTATAAATATATATAATTTTATACAAAACAACATAATTTAAAATTAATTCATCTTATTTCATTTTAATTTTAATTTTTTAATTCTAATTTTTTAATTATGTGATATCATCCTATCCAGACAAACCACAAAAGGAAAGGTCAAATAAAGAGGTCAAATGATAAGACATAGTATGTTATTTGTTTCTCCTTATAAAAACAAATAAATGGCCCCACGACCCTTGGTTCGTAGATTCAATAATAAAGATGTTAACTAACACAATGAGAGTGTGATGCTCGATCTCTAGTTCTGTATTGATGATAGAAGAGGCATATAGACTTTGACTTGTTAATTCATGCGGTTTCTTTGAGACTTTGACTTTTAGTTCGTTAGTTAATCTGATTTTTTTCTTAAAATTTTGTAAAAAAAAATTGCATCACCCGCGCCACCTTTACATAGAGATTAATAATTCTAAATTTGACCATGACAATTGTTAAAATATTGGTTTCACATGTTCTGCCATCACGAATGTTATAATTACATGAATATTTTGTGGAAGACTTAGGACAACACCGTTTTTTGATCTTAGATAAATTTTAATTATATAATTTTTATTATTTTTATATAAAAATATTAATTACAGTAAAATTTTGATTTTTTAATATTTTGTAAAAATTAAATTATTTATTTAAATTTATAAAATAATTTTTAATTAACTTTTGATATAATAAAATATAAATACATAATAATTATTTGATTTTTTAAAGTCTGAATCAATGTAAAAAATTTTATTAATCATATTATAATCTTTAAAAAAATTAATAATTGTAATATAGGTGATGTGATTATAAGAATAAAGATGTAATTGACTATTTTGATTTGTAAATACAATAGATAATTTATAAAGAAAGGTACATGTAAATATATTGTTCTATCACAAACGCATAAAAAATTATGAATAGTAAGATTTTATAATACTAATATTAACTTTTATTCTAAAATATATTCAATTTATTAATGTATGACTCAATAAGTAAAATATAAAATTATTGTTGTCCAAATAATATATTAAAAAAGAAAAAAATATGAAAATTAAAATATTTATAAATTATTTTGTACATTACTAAATTAGTTAACAACACAGATATAATTTTATCCAAAAATATTTGTTTTAACCAAATTCTCGGATGAGGTTTTTGAACAGAACTTCAATAGGCGAGAGGTGTAAGCATCGTGAGATGTGAAGCGATCACGTATTAAACGAAACAAGTAAAACTTTCCATAACAAAAATAAAAGAAAGGAAACCTTACAACGAGTATTCTGAGTCATTACGTATCTTGTTGTCTACTCTAATATGATAATCAATTTAAAAAATATTCATTAACATATTTTTATCTCAAAATCATAAATGTATAAACTCAAATTAATGTCTCACCGAGAGGCCTTCCACTTAACGAGGCCCTAAGCACAGACCTAACGTAGGAATACTAATTAATTTGTCATTTCGTATGTACTGAAAAATATTCTAATATAATTTTATTTATTTAATATTTTAAGTGCATCCTCGATTGTTTAATACTCCATCCGTTTTAAAATAAGTGTAGTTTTAGCTCTAAAATTTTGTTTCAAAATAAGTGTAGTTATGTATTTTTACTTCATTTTTTTCTAAAATGTCCTTATTTAAAATTTTAGTTATAGTTATTCATTAATTTCATTCTTATTTTTCTCAAAATCAAACATAGGTAATATATTTATTTTCTAGCTTATTAAAGACATTCCTTAATCTGTGTGTTCATTCTTAAAACTACACACCTTTTGAAACAGAGGAAATATTACGAATTGAAATTACTATTTTTTATTTGATAACGCTTGTGGGAATCAAGCAGGTGCAAAATTCAAAAAGAATGTTGGTTGGAACACGTATTTACTAATTTGTGACGCAATTAATTTATTATAGTCAAACCTATAAATATATGAAAATATTTTTACAATTCATTTTAAAATAGAAGAAATAAATTTGTCCAGCGAAGGATGGCAAGTGTTGCCACGTTTCCTTATTGGATGAACTAACTTTTACCAAGACGATATGCGTATTTTATTAGCATAGTTCTTTTATATGTTTTAAGTTTTTATTTTAATAATATTTTCAGGTTCCGAACAAGCTTTCTGAGTTTTTTTTAATGCTAAAATATCATATTTGACTTGTTATAAATGAAATTGGATTTGGATGGATTCAACAAATGATATCCACAAAATGCTGGAAGAAAGTCAGTTTAATTAGTTCAAAAGGAATGCGTCCACAAATACATAAAAGAAACAAAATATCAATATTATTTATGTGTTTGCCTTCTAGAAACATGTTGTTTTGTCTTATTATCATTCTTATAACACCCAATCATAATCCTCTGCCATTACAAAACTCCACTTCGTTAACATGATTAAGGTACTTATCTGTCGTGTATCTAAACGACATGGGTATTTTTATTAACAAAAGAATCTTTTATTTTCTTAAATTGTTATCCTGTTTTTATCACTTTGCTTAATTGTCTTATATTACAGAATTGCAATACCCTAACGGGAGAATATTATTTTTGTCAATACAATTTTCTGAATCCCTCCCTTCAATTCCATCCGTTCTCATCTTTTTCTCCCTGCAAATCATTTTTCTTCTTTATTCCTTATCACTGAGTTTGGGACCATAACATCTGGTATCAGAACTTCCGCACTCACCAGGGCTGATGGAACCCAGTGATGGAGGCAGAGGGTTAGCAAGGTGTGCGGCCGCTAACCCTTGTCCTGAATAGTGCTTCAGTGCTGCTCCCCGTTCTTTTCGGCACAAGGGGGAGCGGGCACCATGGAGCGGCGTATAACCGGGGTGGTCTGATGTCTGGAAGCTCGGGTTTAGTGGTGCATCGCATGGAGAAGAGAAAGACAGAGATGTTGGAGAAGGTTAAATCGATGTCGTTTGGCTGTCTCAGCTTTGAGCTTTTTTTAAAACAAAATTGAACTTGCCGATCTAGTTTCAGCCCATCAAAACCAGGCCCGTTTGTAAACAAAATTTGCTTATAACCTAGCCATCTCTGCTTGAACCTTCGTATGACGTATCACCGTATATAGACCAAAGGGAGTAATGGAAATCCCTAAACACCATTACACCGATGAGAATTTCATTATCTTTTTTTTTTCTTAAACTAGAACATAACTTCAGTGATAATTTGACCCTACTTTCTTCTTCGTTCTATAAAATAAAGGAAGACAACCTTTTGAATTTTAAAGCTCTATCTAGTTCAACTCAATCATAATTTTTTTGGTAAGACTAATTTTTCTTTTTCTTTCGTGAATTGAATGTATTGTTTAGTTTTTTTTATCATTTTCAAAACATTGTATCTTTTTAGTCTTATTATGAATTGGGTTAGATTTAGATTTTTCAATTTTGTTTTTGAGTTTTAGTTATATCCATCAACAATCCAATGTTGCACTGTGTATGAGGTACAAGTATGTCATCGTTGAATATATTGGACTATAACTAGGAAAGGATGTGATGCATGCCTTAATGTTTGAAGTAGTAGGTATAAAAACTGAAACACCTTAAGGAGTCCATATTGCTTTGCCTGACTGTTGTATTTGGAATTGACAATGTTTGACATGTTAATGTTGTTCTATCTCGCTGTTGTATTTGGAATTGACAATGGTTGAGTCCATATTGCTCAAAGATTAAAAAAAAATTGCCCTATAGAACTTTCAATACAAATTGGTTTAGTTGAACTATGCTCAAATTTGTAATTATATTTGCTTCAATTTCTAAAATTTTGGTGCATTTGTTTTGTAGCAAGAACTATCTTGATTTCCAATCAAAATTGAATTTTTTTATCGACTTTGTTTATCAGAATGATAGTGACTTGAAGAATTTGTAAATTTTTTGTAAGTTCTATGCATAGTAGATTTCTGCATTTGAGTGTTAATTATAACCACTTTTCTAGGTCATTCCTCTTGTTTGAGTTTGAATTTGTATAACTATTGGATAAAGATAATGTGGTTTCTTGGGTTGCAACTGTTGCACCAAAGGCGGTGAACATTACGTCCTTTCTATGTTTTGATAATGGTTTTAAACAAATGAACTTGATAAATATTGCCCATAGGCTGAAAGGGCAGATTGGATCGAAAGGGGACGACATGAAATTAGGGGTGAAATTAATCGACCAATATGGATATTAGTTGACTAAGTTGTTGGTCAGAAAAATCAGGAGCGCGAATTGAAAAGTCGAAAGTTTGAATAACGGATAGTTTGCCAGGTCAGAAAATATTAGTCGACCAACTAAAAGTTTAGTCGACTAATTTGAAGTCAAAAAAGCTGAATGTGTTTTTAAAGTGGGCTTTGGGCAGTGCAAGAATCTCAGAATTCAAATTTGAACGTTGTTCAGCTCCAAGAAAAAGTTTTGTCAACCAAGATTTAACTTACTTGAGTAAGTCTGATGCTGGTTCAAGACAGTTTGGTTCTGGAACAATATTACTCGAGTAACATTATATTAGTCGACCAAGTGGAAAATTTTAGTCGACCAGAATACTCATTACTCGAGTAAAATGAAAGTGGATTCAAGACAGTTTGGTTTTGGAATAATCCTACTCGAGTAAAGTAA